>CALNHX010005245.1:0-110718 GCA_940337035.1 Agriotes lineatus
TTACGGAGGATATTCGGAGGGCTGAAAGTGGAGGAGGAATGGAGAAAAAGAACAAATAAGGAGGTGCAAGAGATATACGGAACAGGATCAATAACGAAGTTTATCCAAAAGCAACGATTAAGATGGCTAGGACATGTAGGAAGGATGGCGGACACAAGGCTACCAAAGATAATACTAAATAATCAGGAACGACATGGACGAAGACAGGGAAGACCGAGATACAGCTGGCGGCAAGCGGTAGAGGCAGACCTTAGAGAGAGAGGAATAACGAACTGGAGACAAAAAGTACAAAACAGAGAAGAGTGGAAGAAAACCACACAGCAATGGGCCTGAAGGGCCTGTCAACGCTGGATATGTATGTATGTAAATAAAATGGCAGTCGGAACAACTGTTTCATAAGAAGGTTTTTGTTTTTCGTTGTTTTGCTGGGAAAATGTAGCATCCTTTTTCAGCAGGATTCGGTCGATTGTGCTCTAATTTTAGCTCTTAGCCTCAGATTTCGTGAATTATTATGTGAGGAAGCATTGCTGATTTGCGGGTTAGAGCCTTGAGCACTGTTTTGGGACTTTCGTCCACGTCTTAGGACGAGTTAAGAACACAGAATATTCTTCTCATATTGGCTGTTCGCGTTTAATTATACAGGGTGAGTATAATTTCTCCTATTTCAAATTGTGATAGCGTAATTTCAATGAGCTGACTCTTGTTCTGGGGTTTTTAGTGTTACCTACGAAGTGACATACCTTACTCACATGGTACAATTTACGAATGATTCCGGTTGCTAGAAAATTCGACTACAAACATCACCCGTGAATGATGTTGACTGCCTGCAGCCGCAGCTGTAAGCTGTTTGGGGCCCTTCAGTTTACACCTTAAACCGCAGCTTCGAGCCCGTTTGGGTCCATGGGTCATCACCTCCGGTATAAGCGTAAAGCTCTCAGTTAAGTAGTGCAATCTAAAGTTGTGTTTAATAATATTTGTACTACAAACCCGATAAAATAACTGTAACTGTAATTGATATGGAATGACACATTTTATTGCTTCTATATTTGTTGGTCTAGTTCTATCGTACTAATCACGGCTATGATAACATTAAATTGGAGTCTAATAAAGATTTATAATATTTCTGTATTGGTTATTATATGCAGCTTTGTTTAATAAATCTAATGCACATATTTATATCTTACAGTGTCTTGAGTTCGTTACTGCTATCTTCTGTTTTCCAGATGTTGTGTTATTGACTGCTGCAATTATTCAGAGTTTATATAAGTTCTTGACCTCTCTGAGTACCTATATTTGTTGTAATTTAAAAACTCGTTAGCGTTCATGTTATTTGGAAATTACATCATTTAAAGAACCACACGCCGTCGCCTCGAAGCTAGCTGGCGAGTCCTCAATTATATTCTCGTTGTGTTACAATATTTGAATATAATTAGTGAACAATTCTGGGTGTTAACAATACATATCTGTTTTGAAGTCTATTTTTTGTAGCATATTTCTTTATTCTGTTAGGATTCTATTAGCTTTTTGACACCATTGCTCTTAGAATTCCTTCTCTTCCCTCTTTTTACTTGTGTTTTACTCGATTTCATATTTCTGCATAATTTATTCTCCTCGGTTTTGTATCTTTTTGGATTGTTAAAAGTTGTGCCTTACTTCTTTCTTCAATACCTTTTTTTTTCACCCACTGTCTATAAAATGTCAGTGACAATGATTAGGTATAATTTTTTGGTGTTATAATACACATGACGTCAAAATGCCAAAGGCATCTTTGATGAACTTTCTTTTTCCTCATACTAAGATTAAATCATGAGTTTTTTCGATTGTTTCCTGTTTTACCGGCAGTAACTTGCAAGCTTCATTTATTATTTATTTTGTTTTATGTTCTTTTAGAGCTCCTACTGTGTTTCAGTATTTTTTCTTCAACTACTTGCTCATACATGTGTTGATATATCTCTTTTTCTAGAAACATTATGCATGTGATTTTTATAGTTCAAATCTATTTTAATTTCTGTGTTTGTAATATGATGTAGAAAACAGATCCTATCAATATGAAAATAAAAGAGTTACTAACAAAATTATAAAGTAATGGTGTATAGTTTTTCTTGTATTTTAACAACCATAAAACATTTTTGAAATTCAAGCAATTATAAAGGCCAGAAGGCCGCATCATATAACATGTATAACTTTATAAGGACATTTTTAATTTGTATGAACGTAGAGCTAATTTAGCATTATTTTCTCGATTCCGAATTACGATTCTGCCTGTATATGGGTATTTAGAATTATTCGCTTGCAGTCAGCAGTTTTAAACGCACTTATTCTGTGTTATCGATCGGGTTCAGGCTTGTTGGCGGCTAGAAAAGCCACGCACGTGTTTCTTATCGAACCGTTTTAGAAGTGAATTTGTTGTAGAAGCGCTTAGCGAGGCTTTACATTTGTTTTGTTTGTTGCGTGATTACCGGCTAACGCTTTTGTTCCCTTGGTGTGTGCGTGTGTTCCGTATGTTTTAATCCCGTTATTCGCACCCCTGTCGTGACGCAAGTTTGGTGTTCCGCATTTCATGGACTCGTTGTACTACACGTTGGTTGTTGGGCAAACTTAACGTTATTATTTAACGTTGTAAGCCTTGGAGTTTTTGTATCGTTGGGCGGCAACCCCTAAAACGCCATTTGGCAGACTCTCAGTAAAAACCCAGTATTGGCTTATCATGTTTCACGAAGCTCCTGTTTACAGTTTCTTACTGTCCTGCCAATTTTCCGCAGCGGGCTTCGATTTCGCCTTCAGTAGTGGATAATCCCCATGGTTTTGTCCCGCGTCGGCCAGCAGCTTCTCGTTGATTTGGTGCAGTCCCCTTAGGTGTCTTCTGCAGTGTTTGTAAAGTGACCGTGTGCTGTAGCATATATATATATATATACCGTGTGTCCACAGGAGGACGCACCATAGGGATAACCAAATAGAATAGAAAGATCGGCTAATGCTGTGATCGCCGGCACGCTGAAACGTTGTTTTCTGGCTTCTACCCGCCACTATATGAAACAATATTGTTATAAATGGTACAAGAAAAGGGACGGTGGTCATAGCACTGGTTGATATTTATATTCTATTAGCATTATCTTATATCTATGGTGCGTACTCCTGTGGACACACGGTATATATCAGCACTATAGGGCTTTAAGGCCCTTGGCTTTTTCCACTACTAATTTTCTCCAAATGTCTCTGTTTACCGCTACTGTTTCCCATTCCTTCACTCCTAATTCTTCCAACTCTTCTTTTACACCCTGCCATTCCCTCAGGGGACGTCCTCTTTTATTTCTGCCAGCCATTGACCTAGCCACCTCAGTCTTCCTTGTTTTATTATGTTGACTATGTGTGTGTCGTTGTACAGGTCATACAGCTCTTCATTTGTCCGTCTCCTCCACTCGTCTTGTTCCTTAACCCCTCCAAACATTTTCCGTAGAATTTTCCTCTCCCTTAGTTTTTCGCTATACACTTTGTTTAAGGTCCACACCTCGCTGCCGTAAGTCACTGTTGGTCTTATTACTGTTTTATAAAGTTGTACCTTTGCTGCTCGCGACACTTTTTTATTTTTAAACAAGGTGTTTAGGGATGCCGCACTTCTCATCCCCAGGGATATCCGCCTCTCTATCTCACCGTAAGCGTCACTGGAAATTTCCGATCCTAAATATACTATAATCTCCTCTTGCTGGAATTTAAACTGTTTATCACCGCGGACAATTTTTATTTTTAGTTTGGAGTTTGCATTTGGTTTCTTATTAGCTACAAAGTATTTAGTTTTTTCTACATTTACTCGAAGCCCGAAATTATACGATTCGCTTAGGATCTTATTGAAAATATCCTTTAAGCCTTCTTGGGTTTTGCACAGGATTGTAAGGTCGTCAGCATATGCCATAATTTGGTAAGGACCTTTAATTATAGTTTCTTTACTTGTTAGTCTGCACTTTCTTAAAATTCCTTCCAGAGCTATATTGAAAAGTGCGGATAGGGGGTCACCTTGACGTAGTCCTCGTTTTGTTTCAAAACCGTCAGATGTTGTTCCTTGTACTCGTACCTGGTTCGAAGTTTCTTTTAGTGTCATTATTACCAGTTCCGTTAGATGTTTGGGAAACTCTAAATTTTGCATTGTTTGTACCAATTTTGCTCCGTCCAAGCTATCGTATGCTTGTTGAAGGTCGACAAAGAGCATGTGAACTGCGATTCCTTTCCTCCTTGTTTTCTCAGTCACCTGTTTTAAAGTGAATAGTTGGTCTGTTATTGATCTTCCTTCCCTAAACTCACACTGATATTCTCCTATTTTACGTTCTGCTTCCTTCCTTAGCTTGTCGTTTATTAGCGTGACTAAAATCTTGTATGTCACATTCAGTAGGTATATAGGTCTGTAGTTCTTACCAGCGTACATACATCAAACAAGTAGAGACACTGATGCCAAATGTTGAAACCTATGTAGAGTGCCTGGGACAGTAACTCGGGGGGTATTTCTAAGCTTCACTATCAGATGGCAGCACAAAGATCTACCAATCAGAGCCAGTTACTGGCTCTGCTACCAATCATATGTAATCAAGTAGTGGCGCCATCTGTTGGTACTATCGGAAAGTACCCCTCAGGAGCCGTTCAAGGTCATCCAAATCGGTATTTTGACATCAAAGGAACCGACAGAGAGTGTCTCTACTTGTTTGATTTATGTACGCTGGTTCTTACAGACCAGTGGGTCACCTTTTTTATGGATGGGTAGAATTAATGCATGCTTCCAATCCGTTGGCAGCTCTTTCCTTACCCACACTAACTTTATTAGATTATAAATTTTCTCCGCAAGTTGTTGACCTCTGCACTTTAGCAGTTCACTTTGAATTTTATCAGTTCCCGGACTCTTATTATTTTTTCATTTTCTTCACTATTTTTACGAAATCTTCCCAAAGCGGTGGTTCTATTGTCACTTGGTTTTGTTCTTCATCTTCTGTAGTTGCCTTATGTAGTCCTTCTTCTTCATTTCCACCTAAGGTTTGTTCATAGTGCTCTTTCCATCTAGCTGTTACTTTTTCTTTCCCGCCTGCTATGTTACCCTCTTTATCTTTACATAAGTTGATTTTTGGTTGGTGGCTTTTCCTTATAATACTTACTTCTCTGTAGAACTCCCTAGTGTTTTTGTTCCTGTGACTTTTCTGTAAACCTAATAGTATTTCCTCTTGCTGCTTTCGTTTTTTTCTTTGTAGTTTTTTTGCCTCTCTTCTTACTTCTTTAAACTCCGCGACACTTTCAGTAGATTTATCCTTTAGCATTTTTGTTTTTGTTTGGTTTACTTGATCTACCATTAATTCAACTCCTTATCAAACCATATATTCTTGGGTTTTTCCTTTCCTACTAAGATCCTTGTTGCTGCTGTTTGTATTGCCTTCTTTAGATTTTCCCAATTACTTTTTATCTCTTCATTTAACGCCTGTGATTGTAGTGCTTTTCCTATTTTCTGTTCATATTTCTCTCTGTTTTCCTCTATCTTTAATAGTTCTATATCCCATCTTCTTGCTTCTATTTCCTTTTCTGTGTTCTTTTGAGTCACTTCTTGTTTAATTAATGCGCGTACCATATAATGGTCCGAGTCCATTTCTGCCCTTCTTCTGCTCTTTATATTTTGCATTATGTTCCTGTGTTTTTCTTCCATAAGCATTTGGTCTACCTGGTTTGTCATAGCATAGGACGTCGATTACAGCTAAGTCAAGCTTCTTAAAGATATCGTAATATTGCAGTACCTTTATAGTGTGAATTTCAATTTGTGTGTTTTCCAAAGTGCTGTCGTTGCAACATGTGTTGTTTATATCTTTACGATTCAAGTAACGTTATCAAGCTTTTCACATTACGAGAGAATAGTTTGAATGAACGAGCAACGTCAGGAGCAAGTTCTTTAAAATTCTCGAGTAATGTAGAAAGCAGATAACGTTACGTATATCGTAACACGGTTTATTTTATCCTAAAATATTAATTTTTTAAAAAAATAGGAAAAATGGTTATTAAAAATAGTTGTTTACCTGTCAGTTTAATTCATTGCTGTCAGATTACATGATCTTGTACGACTTTATAGTTGATTGCTGTTAATTGAGTCAATGTTTTGAATATTTCAATGTTAATATTGTTCACAAGTCATTCCTGCATTTTGATGTCAAGTTTACCACGTAATTACTAGATTAAGACATTACGCAATTTAAATAGTTAACCTTTACTAACCCATTTTGCATTTTTATATAACTTTTACCTATTTAAATATTTTTGCTAATACATTTTGTTTGTTTAGTCGTGGTTTTCGTATGATGTTGTGCATGCGATTTGTATATGTATTTTACAGTTTTAAAAGGAGTTTGGCCAGCTGTTCAAGCGAGTTCTTCAAAAGGTAGGTAAAATGATGTTGCACTTGGCTCACTGACCAGGACACTGCCAAGATTATACTTTGAAGGGTGCATCCATTATGCTTCCACTTTTCTCGGTGGGTTCACCTATATGCATTTTTCCCTGTGGAATCGTGGTGGCGCCTTAGCATTCAAGATTTGCTTTTCTGTTATTAGGCCGTTGCACTGTGTTATCTCTTGTTGAACCCCCCCTCGCTCCACTGAAGTTAACTCAGCAACTCTTTGTAACGGGCTGGGGCAGCGGTCATACGTATTTCATTCCCGATTTTGAGTTGGCTTACACGCTAGTCGCTTAGCATTCTTTGGCTTGTCGTAAATACAGTTTTGTACCGTTACAAACTGGCGCGTTGTCCTAATATTGAATTTAGCCTGTTCCAAACTGGTAGCCCTAGGTGAGGCCATTTTGATTGGTCGTAAAGGCGTTTTTTATACTGTTACAACTTTTATCTACTTAAGTATTCAAATTAGCTGTTTCATGTATAAAAACAAGAGAGACATTGAAAGCTAACATAATAGTACGGGTATTGAAAATATATTAAATCAAATAATGTTTAAAATTAAAATTCTACCAACAATACAATTTCATCTATCTATTGCACACTTGCTATTATATCAACTTCATACACTTACTTTGATCTAGATGTAGAGGCAGTAGCAGCACAAACTGCAGTAAGAGAGCTATAGGATCCCTAAGCAGCAAAGGGACTTCATCTTCTATTTCGGCTAAGGCATTGGCAGCTGGAGGCGATGCAGGCAAACCACAGAGCTGTTGAAACGTCATTCCTGCTGGCCATAGTGCCAACACCCTTGCGTGGACAGCAAGGACGTGTAGTAGCGGTACTGAAATAACATTTTGTTAAGTAAAAAATCACATTTTTCCACGGCAGCATCTCACCTATACAGTCTCGTTTTGGTAAAAGCGGGTTGGCAGGTTCACCGGTAACAGAAACAAGACTTCCCCCTCTTTGGACGAGCTCCACCTCCAAGTTCGTGCGAGCTATGGACGTGACGAATAGGAACAACGTTTGGCAACTCGGTTTGTCACTCTTGGGCTTAAATATGGGCTTCAGTTGGGTGCTGCTGGTCATGTCCTCCATTGCCTTGCCCATGGCTTCTGACAACGTTGATGTGCTCTACAATTAAACGCATAAAAAATCCTAATCAAAAACAAAAGAAGCCACTCACAGGAGCCTGTTTGTTTTCCTTTAGGAAATCGTTAAGCTCGTGCAAAATGTCTGACATGTTTGCAGGTCGGGAGCGGACTATTTGGGAGCAATCGCCCAGCTGAGGTGAAAGAGGTAGTACGGAATTCGCTAATTGTCTACATAGGGGGCATAAATATTCCCCTCTGAAAAAAAAGAATTAGCTACATGTACAAAAAGTAGTTGAAATATCATACTTATCAGGTGCTAGGCTCTGTTGCCTTGTACTTTGCTGAGAACGGAGTGACTGTAGATATGCTTTTAAGCAGTCGAGATGAAGGTGGTGGCCACAAGTTTGCACATGAACACCCCCTTCCCAACCTAAGTTAATCGATAGCAACCACGATTGCTGTAAACAAAATATTTAGTTGGCAAAGCCTGGTTAAAAACGATGCATCTTACAAGATCGAAATGTTGGTTAAGTTCTTCCACTCGCCGGTCGAATTCCGATGCGAGGGTGTCGTCTTTTCGGAATATTTCTCGTTCTTCGTCGCAGGTGGGTAGGACAACTCGGTCTCCGTATCCCTGACGTCTCCGATGCCCAACAACGCTGGTGGCTTGAACTAAAACCACTAGACCCATAGGTTTATCTTCAGTACTGGCGGTACTCTGGTTGCAAATAACGCAGTCGTACTCTTGTTTGCTTACGAGAACTTCTTCGTTAGACCATTCCATATCTAAGAACAGCATATTTAGTACTTAGGGCATTGTGTCGAATGAGAGAAAAATGAATTAGAAAAAGAAAATTTCAGATGCAGAAGAAAGTAAAATACAAGCGGGATTATAAAACCAAGAAGTGAAGAACCACACACCAGAATCTGTAATTTTAGCAATCAAGTGTGAGAAAATGAAAAAATGCCTGAAAAATGAAACAATGCAGAAATGTTTACAAAGAGAGAAATGTAAAACGGGTAACTGAAGAAAGTGAAAGTATGGAAAAATTAATAAGAAAGAAAAACATACGAAGAAGTGGGGCAAATTTACAACCACACAAGTATGAGGCAACTAGTTAAAGCAGATAATAAAAAAAGGGGTAGAACCATGGAAAAAGATAGAAGTAGTACTAGGTAGAAGATATATAATAAGCTATGTATGCTGCAAGAAATTTTTAATAAAATTTCAAGGACTACGTACCACCTGGGTCCTCATTCGTTTCCATTTTTTCCAAAAACTGCTTTTGCTTGGATGCAAATTCTGCCATTAATTTCTGCTGTCGCTCCTTTGCTCTTCTTCTCCTTTCTTCCCTCTCCTTGTTCTCGCGCCGTTTTTGTTCCTCTTCGCATTCCGGCTGTGGGGGCCAAATTTTGCTTCGAGTTTCCTTCAATAATAAAATTATTCGTTGATTTACTTGGAAAAACTAATTTAAAAAAAATACAGAAGTACCACAACAAGTACATGAAGTTTAAAAACTCACCTGTATACAATCCTTGCAAGCGCTATCCAAAGCAGCAATTTTTCGTAGCAGCTTCCCTATGAAAAATGGGCCATCGCCTACGAGACTCTCGCCGTCACTGCTGCTGGTGCCAGCTTCGCTTTCTTCTGGATTGTAACTGTCTGGCATGCCAGACAGGTGCGAGTGGAGTTTCAGAAGCAAGGAAATTATACTTTCATTAACTTTTACCGTTGGTGGACTACTGCTAGAACCCTGAAATGTACAATTTTAGACCAAATAGTACCGAGGCTTCTAAATCCAGCAAATTACCTCGACAGGTCGTCGTTTATAAACGTAAGTCTTTCGATGTCCTGAAGTTGAAGGCATAACCAGACTATACGAGGTGGCATTGCTGGATGTTGTCCATGTAGGAGGTCGACCGACTTCGTTACCAGCCAGTACTGCTGGATGCTGCATGACTGGGGGCAGTGCTGGCTGTCTTTCGATCGGCGCAGGTTCTGGAAAATAAAATAAAACTAATATAAGGTGAATATGTACAATGAGACATTACTAACCAGTTTCTGCCCGAACCATGCTCATATCGTGGGGTATAGCAACAGCCATGGAGGTGGTGTCTGCAGCAGTATTTGTGCTGCTGGGAGGTGGCAACGCTAGCACATTCTGATTACCAACATGAGACCCATGGCTGTGTGGCAAGGCAAGTTCCTGGTAGGTTGGAAGATCGTCGCTTCTCGTATGGGGTACCAACACCATAAGGTCACTTCCAGGTTGAGGCAGTTGACTCCAATCAGCTTCTTCCAGCATAAGAACAGTGTTGGGGCCCTCTGCAGACAAGTCCGACATTTCGTTGTCGGCTTCCGAGCCCTCCCATTCAATATCGCTGTCTGAGCTGTAAGTAATAGGCGAGACTTCCGGCTCGGGGGTTAGAACGACTTTGCCAATAACAGTACGAAGGTTTTCTGTCAGGGAATCGGATGTGAACCACGTTGATAAATCCATGTCGTTCAGCAGCCTTTGCTGGGATTGATTGTTGGTTGCACACATTTTCGATCCCTATTACAATAAAATTTTTATAAAATCAAACCAAGAAAATACAGACAAACCTCATCATCACGGTTAGTTTCACACGTCACTACAGCCATTTCCAAGAGAAATACGATAAGAGCCATAACATGTTCTGAAACGTGTCCCGTGACAGCCTTGTACAGCACCACTAAAACCACCGCGTGAAAAACTCTTGACTGCAGGATATTACGAGGGTCATCGTAAGCTTCACCGCAATCAGCTGGTAGACGAAATGGGGGCCACGGACTGGTACCCGGTCTTAACTTATTCGCATGTCTTGCACTGTAATGTTAATATTACACTTGACAAAATCAACAACTCCCAATACTTACTAATCGGTGTATCTATCCATAGACGTTTGGAAGTCCCTCCTGTGGACAGCACGCAACAGCACATGAATTGGGTCATACTGCTTCTCCCAAACTTGTGCTTTGGGCACATACATGCCTTGCTGCATGTTGCCCGTTGCCTCCAAGGCTGGGGCTTTGTAGTCTGCCACTTCTGCTAGCAGGGATTCGAAGTCTCTACTTTGTGATGTTCCACATCTTTCGGGCATGAGCTCCATCAGTTGAGAATGAGTCTTATCACCCATGCAGAGAAGGGTTATCATCTCGAGTCTGTTGAGGGCCGTTTCTGACAGGCCTGAAACATTTAATATTAGAATGGAATAGAATTAGTCCATTGATATTAGAACTATAATGGTCAATTAGGAAAAAAAAAATTATGAAGTTTTGCCGTTTGGAGGTTATACGCACCAATGAAAGAGCTTGCAAAAACAAAAGAGTTCCCAAGTCCCAAGTGGTTGTTTCACCCCCAAAAACCACCCTTAACACGCACTGCGGTGGTTATTAGCGTTTTTCTCAGAAACCATTGGTCATAGAAAATTTTATACTTCCTAAAAATGCTCCCTACAAAGTTCTCTACAAAATAGATTCCTCTTTCTCCAATGGATTTCGAGGAATAAGCGTTTTTCTTGTCATACCATTGTTGTCAAATAAAAACAAAGGTACAGAAGGAAGTTCATGCTTGAAACAAGAGTGCAAATCCGCTGGAGAATAGATAGTGCATATGATTCGTTGGAAAAGATCGGTAGAATTGACTTGAATAATGTCATTGCCAACTGTAATTTTTCGGTACGCGACATTTGGGCGCCGCCGTTTGGGCGCCATACTTTTGACCGCCGGACGTTTGGGCGCTTAATTATTTTTAATAATTTCACATAATGTCTTCTTGTAATTGTGGTAGATTATATTGTAATTCTACTTTTTATTATGTGACTATATGTATACTACTTAAATAACTGTAACCTGATTTTACTTGTTATATAATAAATAATTACTATCACGATGATATTTGTTTTAATTTTCTGGAATGGTTTAAGATTATAAATGCAGAAGTTTTCATTTTTACCTAAGCCGTAAGTTGATTGTGTTACATTTTGTGGAGTAATTGTAAATTTGCTTAAATAGATACATCTATATCAAATCTATTACACCGTAAACAATGTCATTTGAAATTGCTTGCAAAAAATCATATTTACGATAAATAACAGAGGAATCGTGGCCTATTTTTAATATTTTTAATTTTCGGCACCCAAATGTCCAGCGCCCAATCGGCGGGGCCCAAAAGTCCTGGCGCCCAAACGGCCGGCGCCCAAACGGCGGCGCACAAATGTCCTGCTTCGGTAATTTTTCCTTACTATGTTTACACGCTTCAACCACCGCAGTGCGTGTTAGGGGTGATTTTTGGGGGTGAAGCAACCACTTGGGACTTGGTGTGTATAACCTCCAAATGGCAAAACTTTATAATTTCTTTTTTCTAATTTCGCTAATATGAATGGACTATATCTATTCCACACAGGTGTACACAGAAGAAATCTTGAAATATATATACAGTCAGACCTCGCCGTTCGCAGCTTTGCGGTTCGCTGTTTTGATTTTACGCGAGGCACCTTTGTGCTCCCTTTTCTTCGCCGTTTGCGGATATTTGCTTTGCCGTTCGCGGATGGAATTGCCAACGTTAGCTGTTTCAACTTTCACACACTACTAATGGCCGGTCTTATGAAGGCCACTAATCTGACGTTAACATAAAAATTTGTTTACTAATAAATTATATGCCATAAGCGTCAACGTTTTGATGAGCTATTGTTTATTTTAACAGCGAGACCGACCATTTATGTCATGAACCCCTAAATAACATTATTTATCACAAACTTGTAAACACACTTATCGAGCCTATTCCTTTGAATCTCTTATTACCAAATTGGACCTGAAATAAATTGTAAAATTATATCTTGAATAAACAAATAGACATTCGAGCTCTAGATTCAAGTGGCAGACTTGTGTTACATATGGAATTTTAGTTTGTATACGCACGTTTATGTATTTTTGAATTTTTTGAAGTTGCATAGTATAAATAAATCTAGTTTATGGAACCTAACCCCGTTTTATCATTTTATGTGTCTACTTGAGCATCGCGGCATTCTTCTGGAACGCAACCCCCGCGAACGGCGAGGTCTGACTGTATATATAATTTTTATTGAATCTCAAAAATTCAGTTTTAATGTATAAATGTTGTTTATATCGAATGAGCAAAAAGAAAGTTCATCAAGGGTGCCTTTGGAATTTTAAAGTCATGTGTATTATAAAGTGGGTTAAAAAACCCGTTATCAAGTGACCTTGTGTTAAACAGTAATTTTTGAGAGTCATGTTGTAACTTATTTTATGGAATTTGTATGCACGTAACTAGCAACTCAAGTGGCCGGGCGCATTGAATTCTGGGTAGAGTGATGTAATAATGCGCGTATAAACACATAACCTCACTTTAACGACTGACAAGTGACTCAGCTCGCTGAATTCTGTGTAGAGCGATGTAATAATCACCGACATGCAGTCGTAAGACAAAATATAGTTCAAAACCCTCTTGATAACTTTTTTAAAACGCACTTGATGGGTACATAATTTTAAAATGACGGCATCGGCATCACAACAGAACTTAAGGCAATTGACATCAACTTTTGTAAGAAGGTGATGCGGAACTTTGAGGAACAACTACTGCAGTGCATTGCAAAAACCGACATCATCTGCCTGATATAATTTTCAGAACATAATTTAACTTTTTCATTGTTAAATGGTAACATCTAAGCTTTCATTTTTTGTAATTAAAATTTTGTTAAGTTAAAAAACAGCTGAATTATTCGCTTTCAAAAACGCCCTTCCATTCCGCCCCACCCTGTATATTACAGTCACTGAGATACAAAAATCACTCATAACACCAAAAAGCATTGGTTTTCGAACACGTGTTTATGTAAACTTTTTGAATTAGTTGAGTGTGTAGAATAACATGCCAGAGCTTAGCAAAACATTTTAAAATCATCCTGTATAAAAAAAATCAAAGAGACTGTAGAAATGTATATGTAGCTAATTTTATACGTTTGGCAGTACTGAAGTCTATTGTCAGTCTATGTCAAATTCGAGATTTGCAGGTTAAGTTTAAGTCTGTGTCAAACAACAAACAAAACCTAACCTACTAATCTCGAATTTGACATAGACTGACAATACACTTCAGTACTGCCAAACGTATAACACATATCATAGCCTACCCTAATTGGTTTGTAGTATTTTGAAAATTCATCGTATCACAATCTTCATGGCATTCAGATATTTTTATGGATTTATATGACTATTCAATTCACCTGTCATCTGTCAAAAAGTAACCAATGAAAATCCAGAATTCTGACGTTTCTTGACCAATCAAAAAAATATCAGCGGATATATCTTCCTAGAAGGTATTCAAGTGACTATTTTTACCAAATGCTATTTTTATTAGAAAAAGTCAATATTAGTGTTCTGTTACTATAGAAATTGCGTAGTTTGTTGCTAGATTTACTGAAAACTAATTTGAAAAAGTAGTTTGGTTCATTAAATAGTCCCTCGAATACCATTCTTAGTCAAAGTTAAGTAGATTATTTTTGCGGTGGTATCACTACTCATGTCCATTGCGCTTTGGATTAGGACTCGTGCTATCGCACTCGTCCTAATCGTACCAAAGCGCAATGGACATTCGTGCCACCACCGCAAAAATAGTCGACATAACTTTGACTACTCATGGTATTATAAGTGAAAATCGTACGACACTCATTAATGACCAATAGAAAAATTAGTTCACGAGCCGTATCCAAGACAACAAAAAAATTTCTTGGAAATTTTTTGTAGGTAGACATTACTTCTTTTTAGGGTTTGTGTTGTTACGATTTTCTTACCGAATCTGCATTCCAGCATTAATTCATATCCGGAAATTATTTTTCGTGCATTCAACAACGTCCAATTTGCCCTCGCGTCCCGCTCTGGCAAATTAATACGACGTTGTTGGAACGCACTCAAAAAAATTTCCGGAAAGAATTAATGCTCTTATGAGATTATATGTGAAAGTAAATGCACAAATAAATATATGTATTATTATCCATATTCCATTAATGATTTAAGTGTAATTCAATTTTTACATTTCAAATGGAACCTTGAAATAGATATATAGTCGTATCACTTAAAATTTTTAATTTAATTATATAACAGATCGCTGCTCTAATTCAATGCTGAAATATTTTCAGTAACAATAGGACAGGAGGTCAAAATATTGCCGACAATAATTTTTGCGATTCAGATACGAGTTTCTGCTGCCACGAAAATAACGATGAGTGCTTGCACGAGTCGTTATTTTCTAAAGCAACAGAAACGAGATAATCTGAAGAGCAAAAACTATCGGCAATATTTTGACCTAGAGTCTATTCGTCTTGACAATCTAACTTTTAAATTATTGAAAATAGTCAATAAAAATACTCCTCACACTAAAATTATAAATTCACAAAAATAGTGGTCTTTGAATTGTATCTATAGTAACCAATCCTAACAACATTTTTCCAAACAAAACTTTTCTAAAACTAAAATTCAAGTTATTTTTCATGAAAAAATAGTTACAGAAAAAATTGTCACATATAATCTCACAAGAGCAATAATTCTTTCCGGAAATTTTTTTGAGTGCATTCCAACAAAGTCGTATTAATTTGCACGAGCGGGACGCGAGGGCAAATTACGACGTCGTTGGTTGCACGAAAAATAATTTCCGAATATGAATTAATGCTCGAATGCAGATTCGGTAAGAAAATCGTAACTACACAAACCTTAAAAAGAAGCAATCCATACCTACAAAAAATTTCAAGAAATTTTGTTGTTGTCTTGGTTACGGCTCGTGAACTAATTTTTCTATTGGTCATTAATGAGTGTCGTACGATTTTCACTAAAATAATCGTTCGATTGGTAGTTTATTTCTACATTGAAAATTGCTATTGGTTGACAATGACACCAGTTAAATTGTCAAAAAACGAGAATTTGACATTTCTGTTGTTTTATACTAAATAGGATTATCCAGATAATCAAGGTTGGTAAAACTGACAATTTGTAGGTAGGTTGCCTCGTTAAGAAAAAATTTCAAGTGCGGAAAGCAGGGAAAAGTAACTCGTGACGTCATAAAACCCATAAAATTTTCATATGTTTGAATATTACTTTGTGTAATTTTAAATTTAATTTTATAATCACAGTAAATCATAACAATAAAATAAAATACATAGATGGTATTAGGTTAAAATTATTCTAATTTTATTTCTCATTAAACCAAAGTTGTACTGCATTAAGTTATGTTTTTTCTGTTAATTGTACATACGATTTAAATACTTCATTTTGATGTATAAACACTGTTTAAGGAACATTGTAATTATTATATCGTCAACACCAGGATATTTAAATTTGAGCTCGTAGAATAGTTTTTTTTTAATTCTCCCGGCATTACTTAGGCCCTCAAACACGTTATTATTACATTTCTCGTGTAATTTTTGGATTATCAAGAAAAAACCGTCTGTAGGCTTCATCAGTCCACCATAACCATTCTATTACCCAAGATGATATTGTCAAATCATTTGCACGATTTTCTGCGAATTTGTGTGTGTAACTGTCAAAATGGGAGTGGCTATCTTTAGGCTTTTTGGCCATTCGCCAAGCTCTTGTAACGGGTGTTCATAAACAGTCGTCATCCCAGTAGGTTTTGACTTCAAAAACGTATGTCTATTATAATTGAGAAAAACTGCGCTATGACAGTACTCAATGACGTTTCATTGTGTTGCAGGAATTAATCAAAGATATAACATTTTGTTTTTCAACGCAACTGGGATGACGACTGTTTATGAACACCCGTTAGTTCTAAATTCTAAAAAAAATTGCTATTAGTTTCCAAAGTCTTTTCTTTTCTTGAACAGGTAGAGAAACTGGAATAGTCCCTAGTTTGAGCTTTTTTACCTTAGGTGTATAATTTAATAACTCCGTTTTTCATAACGAACATATACGCCAAGTTGAATGAAGGATTACAACCACAGAACTCAATTAATTTTTGGCGAATGATAAGTATTTTACATCGGCCAACGCACAAGTTACATACATTTTTAAATAGTTTGCAAATTTTTTACTTTGACAGCTAATTTTGTAAATTTGAAGCGTGTCATATAACGTCACAAGTAACTTTTGCATGGTAAAAATTTGAAACTATGCATTTAAATAAGAACGAGGCAACCTCCTCTATGAATTGTCAGTGTCAGCTTTCCAATCTTGCAGATAGTACTGAGAAATCTGTTAATGCATAAGATAAACGCAGCAATCCTTACAAAGTGAATTTTAGTGACAGAAACAATATTTACTTGAAATTTCGCTTAATCCCATTCTTATAAAATATTTCAGTACTGAATTAGAGCAGCGATATGTGTTCACATAATCAACAGTAATATCCCAAGTGCATTAAAGTAGCCGATGAAATTTGGCATTTTCTGTCAGAATGTTTTACTAAGAAATTTACGAGATATATTTCTTCAGAGCAAAACATTCTGACAGAAAATAGTAAAAATTTATTCAGGCTAGTTTACATGCAGGCGGAATATTCGGCATGATTATTTCCTAAATGAATAAATAAAATTTAGTTGGTGAAGCACCTTTGATGTCAAAATTATTCAGAAGCGATCAAATTTTGACACATTTTTAACTACGGTTAAATTTTGACATTTTAATTTTTATTATTCTTATAAACTGACAGATAAGTGATTGGATATGAACTATTGTTTGAAAAATATACAAAACATAAACAACGCAGTGGAAGCCAGTAATTTAGAAAAAAATTAATGTTTGTTTACATTATTGTTCTTGCTACTGTAGTGGCCTTTAAATGACTATACATTTAAGTTTGATCAGGGTAATATAAGAAGACCTTGATAAATAGTCTATTATTTTGTTGATCTAAATTGAGTGTTTTGATTTTAGGTAAATATCAAGTATCACACTAAATAGTCGATGACAATTGAGCACCATGGTATTCGCTAATAGTGTGTTGATTGGTAGTGTCAAATAAAACGAATATGATTGAAATTTAGGGGGAAAAATTTTGTTTCTATTTTGTATGCTAAAATATCTTTAGTCATCATCCTAATACATTTATTGGCAAATCAAACAATGAAAGAGAATATGTATCTTGTTACTTCCAAAGAAACAGAAATTATATTTTGGTGTATAGGTACAGAAGTTAATCCCACTTTACAAACAAAGAAAATATTGCTAATCTAGCAACAAGTAGTAATGAATTACTAGTTTGTTTGAAGAATTTTAAGACATATAACAATGTTATGCGTATAGCTATATTAGCAGCTGCATAAAAATGGCAAAACAAGACACTCACTTTCCTAACGAAATTTTCAGGAGAGGGTTTCAGTTTTTTAAAAAATAATTACACGAACATTTTACGATTGATAATTAATTGGCGAGGGTACCCTAAATTCCATCAACATCAAAAAGGTTTTGCATGAAATGCTATTAAATGTAATAAACTTAATGTATTCACTGCAAGATGGAGCATCGCCCATAATTTAAGTTACTCACTATTTAAACAATAAATCTGGACATCCTTGTTAAGGACCAGCAGATCAGGTTAGGTCACTGAACTCACTGGTATTAGATTTTTTTATTTTGCTTACCACCACAAAAACTAGAAGACCTAGAAAACTGGGTCAGAGCTGAAATAGCTAGCACGAGTAACTTTTTTGTTGCATGAAATGCAACTGACAAAGTCAAATTAAGTCGAGATGCTAATGGTGATAAAGTTTTCCCTTCAATCGAAATTATTTAGTAATTATTTTATGTATACAAGTTACAGCCAATCATAATGCGGCATGAACCTACCCATATGGTCTTACCACAACAAGGTCGATTATACCATTGATTAAATAAGTTATTAATCAACGATTATACTTTCATGTGGGTTGTTTATGGAATGTCAAGAAAATGTCTTACTCTCTACAAATTAACTAAAATATTGAATTGATGCATAAATTCGTATCGTTTTCATTAAATTTACAATTTTTTTAAAAATAACAAAATACATTAACTAATTGATAATATATTCTCCTGCATTGTTTACAATTGACTCCAAATGTTCTGGCAGTTTTTCCAAAGCACTTTCGACTTGGAAACCGGAAACATGACAAGCTAATGCATTAACCTAATATAAATAAAATATTTGTTATTACGAAGTGTTCTGAAACGAACATCTCCCCCTCTAATTTATGTAACGTTTCATACAGTTCTTAAACTATTTTTTTTATAAATTCATCCATATTGTCTATTGTCCATTGGAGCTTTGAATTTTATTGATTCATTTACATAAAGTAGCTGCATAGCAAACGTAAACTAAATTACACAATTACCACAGAAGTCATTCTATAGAAGTACACATATGATAAATACAGTATGGTATTAGATAACTTGTTCAAAAACTGTTACTCTGCAAATGAATCATTTCTTTATAATTATAGTTATCTGAAGTAATGTGATATTAAAGCATTTTTGATTACAAATTTGCATGATTCAGTGATAGAACATGTACATGTAAACAATTAAAAGACAGTTGTTTAAAATCCAGTAGTTGTTCTTTGAAATCACTTATCAGTTACTCATTATGAATAGATACTAAGATATGTTAAACAACATACTTCATCTTGAATCAGCAGTTTTAGAAATAGCAACTGATGCCTTTGCAACATATCATTTATTATTCCACCTGAAAATGCCAACATAAACAAATGCGGTGTAAATAGCACCTGCACTAATAAAAGCCAACTCTTCACAGTTTTCAATTTGTTCCACAGCGATTTTTAAATGTTTAATTTCAAAAATTATTATCTGTTCTGTCTGGCAGATCCAAATGATCATGCCTCTTTAACCTTTTGATACCTTCGCCATCCAATCAGTAAACAATTCACTGTGATATGAGATATCCAGTTTAGTTTTAATATAAAAATGTTGAAGAAGCAAAAATTCCTTGAATTTTCAGACATTAAAATAAGGGGGGCAATTCTTTTGCATTAATTATAAATATTTATTGGAAGTTATTTCAATAAAGACAGATTGTAGGTAATATTAATATGTATAGATTAATAAGAAATTCGACATGGCTTACCAAGATTAGTTCTAACACTGACTAGAGTTGCAAGAAAAGTGAGAAAACTCTCCAGCATGGGAGTATCGTGCTCGCCTTCCAAGTACGCATTTTGTGGTGCCTGGTAGGGTGTCAAGCTCATCCACTCCTTAACGTGAAACCTACGACGACAAAAACATAAAATAAGATATGAGAAAAATAACAAACAACAAAAATTAGGGCATACTTGTCTATCACAATATTTAAAAACGCATCGGCGGGTATTCGTGTGCAACATATCTGCAGCAAGTAGAGATCGGCATCCACCATGGAGTTGCAAAAATTGCACTGGATATACGTCATGGCTTGACCCTTGATTTGCAAGCCGTTCCTCACCCACAAGCCATTTAAAATTTCATAAAACGCCACCTGGAACAATAAAATATGTTAGTATTAAATATTATTAAAAATTAGGAACAGCTTAAAAGTTAAAGTTATTGCATATTTTATCAGCTTTATCACTGCAAATTACATATTTTTAAAAAATCATTAACGTATTGTAGAAACCTTGGCCTCCAGCTTATTTGTTTATTATAATTGTAGGTTATTATTAAGTACAACCTCAAAATACATATGCGTTATTACAACTACAATTTCAGAAGTTTTGGTCTAGCATGATGTAGTTGAATAATAATTAAATTGTCTATGGATCAGAATTGAATTTAATTGAAAACTAAGGAAATAAATATGCGGTAGTAAGTATTTTCCGTAGCGGAAGAGCGTGCGAATGTTTAGCTTCAACCACGGAAACCAACACTTTCCAGAATGGTGTACATGCTATTTAAGTAAATTGCAACTACTAATCCACATTATTGAACCTTACTATTTCTGATCTATCCTGGATCTAGTTTTCCAGGTTGCGATAGTTATTCTGAGCGACTATTCCCAAAGCTGCAACCGTCACTCTTAAACATCTTTACCCTTGCCTTGGTTTGGCATAACAGGCAGAGAGAATTGTCTTTTATCCTTCGCATGGCTCACCAGACTGTAAGGATTTACCCAAAGAAAAAAATCATAACCAGCTTAGCCTATATTTATTAGGAATGACATTTAAATTATATTTTGGTGGGTATTTCTAAATTACATTTTGCTGTTGGCAAGGGAACATCAAAGTTTTGGAATAATGAGTCCAGAGAACCACCAATTACAATCTGTCTCGTTGTATAGATAATACAACTACTTAAGCAACAGGGAAAAATGGTACATATTATGTAAAAACACAAGTCATAGTGTCTTATTCAATATAATACCTCATTATGTGGCTTTCAAAATTATTGTTATTAAAATTTTAAGCTACTAAACGTTCATAACTTTTATATAACACTGCTTTATTTGTTAACAACAACTGAAAAATTTCTCACGACTGCCGCTTCAGGGTATAATTTTATTCGTAGAAAACCAAGAGGCAACCTAATTTCTACTGGCACAAAATTGTCTGAGTTTGTTGTATTACAGCTTGTATTAAATTCCATCGCACCATGAGGAGGGGGATTGTCATAGAGAAACGTTTAACAGGTTATAGTGATTTAATTTAAACTCCACTATAAATTTCGACACACAAAAACAGAGGATATTTTTTAAAATATCTGGCAACAGTTACGAAGCACTTTGTATGTAATTGAAAGTTTAGTGTCAATAATATAATCATGCCAACTTTTTTACGATTGTGATTGAGCTATTTTAGTAAGTTTATTTACGAAGAGGTTTGTTTTATCAAGTTTGAATAACTGACAGTAATAAAAATACTCTATAAACAAAAACACTTAATTACTATTAAACCTAAGCCAATTATGTATAGGATATTATTAATCATATAAATGTTTTATATCAATTTTATTCATGGAAGAACTGTATTAAAAATGGCTTGATATTATATTAAAAAATGTGAACTGCTTGTTTATGCGTGATAACAATACAATCATATCATATCATTACTCTACACTGCCACTGCCATTTCGAATGACTTGGAAGTCTGAGCTAAGACGTAAAATGTAGATAACAATAAGACAATAAAACTACTTGGATATCTAAATATATATATATAGGCCCAACACTCCGACTCGGAGTATAGGCCGCTCTTTCGAGCTCTTCTGATCCGTTATTCGCACGGGGGATCAGCCCGTATGTTTCCTTTCATGTTTCTCTCATTCTTTAAAGCTTGCTGTGTGTCTTTGCTTGATTTGTTATTCTGCTCCAGGCACGCCTATCCATGACTAGTTTTCTCCAATTATTGATTTCCATTGCTTTGATGTCCTCGGCCACCTGGTCCTGCCATCTTATCTTCGGTCTTCCTCTTGGTCGTTTTCCAATGGGTATCCAGTCTGATATTCTTCGTATAATAGTATCGGGTTCTCTTCTCTGGATGTGTCCGAACCACTTTAATCTTTGGGCTTTTATAGTTCTGACAATATCTTCTCCTTCCATGAGTTTTCTGATCTCGTGATTCATGAGTGGTATGTATTCCCCTTGTATCTGTTTCGGTCCGAATATCTTTCTTAGTATTTTCCTCTCTAATACCCTTAGTTTTTCCTCATCTCTTTTTGTAATGCACATGGTCTCTGCTCCATAGGTTATGACCGGCATAATTGCTGCTTTATAAATTTTTATCTTCGTTCTTATACTGATGTGTTTGTTCTTTAATATTTTGTGGTATTTCCAGTACGATCTGTTTCCTGCTTTCACTCGTTCATTTATCTCTGTGTTTCTATTATTTTTGTCATTTATTGTTACACCTAGGTATTTAAAGTATTCTACTCTTTGTAGCTTGTAATCATTTATCTTCAGCTCTGTAGTGTTAATTGTTTTTCTTGAACATATAAGATATTTTGTCTTTTCTTTGTTGATAATCAGACCTCGCTTTTCGGCTTCTTTTGCTAATTTTAGAAAGGTTTGTTCCAGTGTTCGTTTGTCTCTTGTTATTAGTACTAGAGGTCATCTGCGTATCCTATCACTTGTGCTAAGTTTTGCGTGATTGATTTATCTAGTTCTGAATCTTTTATCGCAGCGTCCAGGGTTATGTTAAATAGGGTCGTAGATAAGCTATCTCCTTGTCGTACTCCTGTATTTACAATAATGTTTCCTGTGTCTCCATTCTTTGTTTTTACTTTCGCCATTGATTTTTCCATTGTCATTTTGGTTAGCCTAATTAATTTTGCTGGTATATCCATATTCTTCATTTCTTTCATGAGTTGATTTCGGTCCACACTATCAAAGGCCTGTTTGAAGTCTATGAAGACCATGTGTAGTTCAATGTCGTGTTCGTATCCTTTTTCAATGATTTGTGACAGCATGTGTATTGCGTCTATTGTAGATTTCCCTTTTCTGAATCCTTGCTGATATTGTCCCAGCTTCTTTTCTGTGTATTTGGTTAATCTATTTCTTATTATTGTTGTTAGTATTTTGTATGTCGTGTTCAGTAGCATTATGGGTCTGTAGTTATTGCATTTGGTTGGGTCTCCTTTTTTGAAAATTGTTATAATTAATCCATTCTTCCACTCCGTCGGCATCCTCTCTTCTCTCCATATGTTTTTTATTAATTTGTATATCCTTTTTTGTAATTCATCCCCACCATTTTTTATTAACTCGTTGCTGATTTCATCTGGCCCTGCTGCTTTGTCTGGTTTTAGTTGTTTTATAACTTCTGTGTATTCTTCATAAGTCGGCATTTCTTCTTCATTGTCTCTATCGTCACTTATCTCTTCATGTTCTTCTATTTCCATGGAGCTGTTGTATACTTCCGCAAAGTGTGTTTCCCATTCTTTTTTCCCCATTTTGGGTACTGTTCTTTTATTATTGAACTGTTTTTTAATATTTTGGAAGAGTTTGCTGTTGTCTTTGTTGTTTTCTTCTAGTGTCTGCATCTGTTCGTCGATCCATGCTGATTTTTTCTTTGCGTACAGCTTTGTAGCTTCTTGTTTTATTATTTTGTATTCATGCTTCTCTTCTTCTGTTTGCGTTTGTAGCCATTTACGTCTTGCTCTCATTTTTTCTTCGCTTTTGTTTTGACAATCTTCGTCAAACCACTCTTTTGTTTTGCTGTTTTCAACAGAACCTAATATTCTGGCTGCTGTTTCTAGTACTACTGTCTTTATGTTATTCCATTCTGTCTCTATCTCTGCTTCCCCTTGTTTTTCTAATTTGTTTTCTATTGCTGTGTTGAATTCTTTCCTTGTTTCTTCCGCGTTTAGTTTTTTTGTATTCCAGGTATTTCTTCTTTTACAATTTTCCGTATTTTTCAGTATCTTCTTCTTTATTTTCGTTATTACCAGTATATGGTCTGTATCGGCGTTGGCTCCTCTATATGATCTTACATCTTGTACAATCCTTGTCCATTTTCTTGAGATTAGTACGTGATCTATTTGGTTCCCATATGTTTTCCCGGGTATCATCCAGGTGATTTTGTGTTCTTTTTTATGTATAAATTTCGTGCTCACAATGTATGTATTTGTCATTGCAGCTAGGGTGCATAGTCTTGTTCCATTGTCATTTGTGGTTTCGTGAATGGTTTCTTTTCCTGCTACCTCTGTATTGTTCCCTTCCTTTCCAATCTTAGCATTGAAGTCTCCTATTATTATTAACTTGTCGTTTCTAGGTACTTCTTCACATGTTGTCTCTACTTTGCTATAGAATTCCAACTTCTCTTCGTCACTTGCTTCTTCAGTGGGGGCGTAGCAGTTTACTATTGATATGTTAGCTTGTTTGCTTTCTATTCTTAAGTAAGATATTCTTCCGTTTACTGCTTTGAAGTGCATTATTTTGTCTCTGGTTTTTCCTTGGACCATGAATCCCGTTCCATTTCTGCCTCTTTTCTTTTCTCCAGCGTAAAACAGTGTGAAATTTTTCTTTGTGATTTCTCCTTTGCCTAGCCACCTTATTTCTTGGAGCGCCAAGATTTCGATTTTATATCTCTTCATCTCCTTCCATATTTCCTGTATTTTCCCTATTGGAAGCATGGTTTGGATGTTCCATGTTCCTATTCTGAGTAAGCTTTCTTTCCTCCTTTTGCGTTTTTCCTTTTTGTCCCTTTTACCCTTCTTTTCCTTATTGCCCATTTCCATATACATATCCAATAAATACTTCTGATCTGTACTTAAAACATGTATGTTCTCCCAAAGAGGAAGGTTATTTTCAATTGGTAAGAAAGTAACCACAGGAAGATTAGCACAGTTTTCCAGCTGCTGAGCTATTTCGCCTTTAAACTCATTGGGTCTCTTCATTTTACCATCTAAATTACAAAAAGATGTAGCAAAGATAGCTCATTTCCATGGAACACACAATTATAAAGGTCTTCCTATTTCAGTTTCCATCAAATAAATCACACCATTATTATGTTCAGTATTTACGATTCCATTACACCCAATAGCAGTAAAGTTAAAAGTTGTTCGTTGTGTTCTGTATCTTCAAGAAACTCCAGTATACTGTCTGCTAAGTCTTTTCCAGTGCCAGATTTAGGTGTTACGTGGCCTAAAACCTTTGGTTCCCCTATTAGTGAAACGTGCTCTTCTGCAATAACTGTTTTACACTAGTTCCTTTCTTTTCTTGAACAATTGTTTTGTCTTTTTTTCCATCAAAAAACAATCCTCTATTTTCGCTTATTTGATCATAAAGACTGTCATTAATGAGATCTCCCCGATTCTTTGATCTTGCTCGTCTAATTTTCATCCTGTCTATTACTTTGTTTTTGTCTTTCCCTGTTCTTACACCCAAGTCCTGTAAATCCCCCCCCTCCCCTCCAACATCCGCTCCGGCCGTGACTCATGCTCCCGGATGCCAATGCAATAGGTAAACTGTCTTTATATTTCTATTCATATTAAAACTCCTATTTGAAACTTTTTACTGCATAATCGAAACACATAAAAGAAGCTGCAAAAAGTGTTTTTATAAAACTTTACCGCTCTTTGCGGCACCTCAAGACATAATGAAAACAGTTTAACAATTGTATGTATTTTTTGAAATAAAAAATGCTTTTTTGACAGTATTTGAAATAAAAAAAAATTTTTTGACAGCTTCTTAAAAAAACTTAAAAATGTAGCGAAAATTGCAATTTTATGAAACTTTATCGTCCTTGCGGCACCTCAAGACGTGCTCTAATATTTTTTATATATTTTTTTAATCTTATCTACACCAAAAGGCAACTTTTCTGCGCTATTACAAATTAAAAATCAAAACTTGTTTTTTTCGTTCCACCCTAATCTGCAGTCTAGAAAAAATGCATGGATTCGGCTTGCGTTTTTAAGGAATCTTGTAATCTCTTCAATAATTTTCTAGTGTTGTAGTGGTGTAGATCCAAATTCCTAAAACCTTGAATCCGGTTGAAGGACCAACGTCTGAAGTCTTTCAATATTGTATTCCAGAAAGTAATTCAGAGAACGTAGTTGGTTGACTGAGAGGACCAGGTTAATATGTTTGGTAGATACTAAAGAGTTGGGAGCTTGCTGATGAGATAAATATTTAAGGTGGTTAGGTTTGAAATAATTTCTACATATAAGCGAGAAGGCCAGCACAAACCCCCTTCTTCTAATAATTATAGCCTATGTTAACTCACATTAAAATAAACACAGAGTATGTTAAAACTGTACTAAAATTAACCCAAATTACGTATGGTTAAACATAATTTAAACACCAAAGCTGATCGTATCATACTCTTCTACTCTGGCCAGCCTTTTTCATTCTTCTGGGAGTATTTCAAGTAGTAAGATACGAATAATTTGCTATTGGAGCTACGAGTTCCAAAATTAATTGTCAACACTACTATTCATATAAATTTAACTGCCTCGAACAAGTCGCCGTAACCAAGTTACTTCCTTAAGAAGCGACCCTGTTTAAGTGGAGAAGCCAAACGATTTTTTTAATAATAATAATAAGTCTTTATTTCCAACGAGAACCAAATTCCCAATTACAGGAAACATAAACAAATTGATAACGAAACTAGTCTCGCCAAGATTTCCAATACAATAAAACAAACCAGCTGACTTTCTCCTAAACCGAATTATAACACAACGCTACAGCAATGAAACAATATAATAACGAAATGAAATGGAGCTTCTAAATATATATATCATGCAATTAACGAAATTTACCCCAGTACAACATTACTTTAATCCAGTTATTACACCACCAAACTGACTACTTGTGAGCGGAAACATGAATATCGACGTCCATTTTACTGTACGCGATAGGCGATCCGAAATTCACGTTAGACCTTGAGAGCGAGTAATTAAGTGAAAATTGAAATCTGGTCCTTAAGCAAAGCAGTCTGGATCGCAATTCTGATAAAAGTATAGGGGCGTCAACACTGTACCGAATAAAATGAAATAGGAAGATTCATAAATGTAACGTCACTCAAATTAAAATGAATAATAATCACAACTTAGTTGTACATTTGAAATAGCTGATTCTAATGTTCCATGTTCCTAAACAACAACAAACCCATCTTATCTCTGAAGTAGATATGTCATACATAAATAGGTTAAACAAAACTGGTCCTAGCACAGATCCCTAAAATACTCCAGCAGCAGTGTGTCTTAATTCTGACGCTGCGGGATTACTTTTGACTCGAAAAGTTCGATCTGTGATGAACGACTGTCCTATCTTAGTTAAATAATTTGGTAAATCTAAAATAATCATTTTATCTAAGAAGAGTATGCTATTTGTTTTCATAACGTGTGATAGTAATTTAACTGATTGGTAATAGCTACTGCGTCACTAAATATATCGGAGTGGATCCAAATTCAAAATGCAATAGGATTTGTTTCTCTTCAATTTATCTGTTTAATTTGGCACGAATACTGTCTTCTATGACTCTTAACTCTATATATCATTACTGGCATACATTTTATTCTTGGCAAAAATATTATCCCCTCTGAATTATTCCAAGTTGTTGGAAAATAACTAATATTGAGGTAGATTTTAAATATAGATGTAAATTTCGTAAAAAACCATCATCAAGTGGTCTTCTGTCAAACAGTATTTTTTTAATGTTATGTCATAACTTATTTTATGGATTTTATGGACTGAGCGCGTTGAATTCTGGGTAGAGCGAAGTAGTAATCGCCGACATGCAGTCATAAGACAAAATCTAATTCAAAGCCCTCTCGATAAAGTTTTTTAAACTCACGTTAAGATATATCAGAGCTTTTGGTGTGAGATGCTTGGTTCATCAAATACCATTCTTGTCTATACGTTATACGGCAGAAATAGTCGACTTTGTCTACTCGTGGTATTATAAGTGTCATTCCAACGTTAGAGCAATGGAGTAATTGACAGATCCAACAATTATTAAAGAACGTGTGGTCAGCTGGTAAAGCGTTTGTGCATCCAGTCGGTAGGCGAGTAGTGAGTACCTCATACTCGAACATCGGTTACATCAAACGCTCTCTGCCCATTATATCAATACGATTGATGGTCGTTATCCTGTACAGTTTTCCTGATAATTCAACAGAATAGATTAGCCACCATTTCAGGCGAGGCCAAAGATGGCTCATAAAATAAGTTCTCAGTCTGTATTAAGAGGAGGAAAGAGAAGAAGTAATTATTAAATAGACAATTATTAAATGACAATGAGAATAATAATTCAAATGTCCCACCCTTAAATGAGGGGTAGTACAGCCCTAGTTAGCACAAACCCTCGGAAGAATATGGCGTAAACAAAAACCACTCAGTGGTTCTTAAGGTTACAAAAAACTGCAAAAGTTTTATACAAATGGGCGCCAGTCATTATGCATAACATAAACGCAAATTTAGCTACCAAATAAAATTACTACCTATCTTGTAAGTCTTTTACTTCAAGCTAAAATCTCAAAAAACCAGCAGGTTCATGAAGAATCATAAATATAGAAAATACACCAGTAACAGTAAATAGACAATTTCACCAACGGTGTTACAAATAATAATTTACAAAAGGCTCAAAAGTGGCAGGAATAGTAATTAACAAAATAATTCAGGTAAACCATGACGCTCTACAGCGGTAAACAATAAATAAATATGATTGGAGTCAAACTAAATCATAGTCACAATTATAAATATTGTAATTGAAATTAGAACATTACACATGTGACAATAACTACAACAATTTAAAATCGCTAATGTCGGTAAACATCATAATGTTGCAATTGATATTAGATATTACATTTAGTTAACATCTAGAATGACATGCAAACATTCCAGCGGATAATCCCGACAAAAGGGTCGCCCGACCGCCGCCATGAAAACTGGTAAAACTGATAATTAATTTGTCTGGCGTTCAAGGTACACCACACTATTTAACGGTATTGCAGGTGGTACACACTGTGTGCGTGTATCAGTAACGCCCTAATTGAAATGCATTTGCGTCTGATAAATAGCTAATACGTAAACTTATTTGATTTGCGTACGAGAAGAATATCAAAGGCCTTTGTTATACCTTCGCGTGAACTTATTGCCGGAAAAACTGCCTTTATCTACAATGCAAACAACTTAATTATTTGCAATTTCAGTATACACTTATTGCTAGGTTCTGGGAAGCTCCGCCATAGTGTTCTCAAGGGTGCAAGCAGCCAAATATGTCATTGCAGCTCGAGCTAAAGCAGGCATTCCATGTCCGAAGATGATTGCGGAAAGCGACCTTTAGCACTGTGCTGCAAGCGGTAAGTTGCAGGTGCTGTGCATTCAGAAAGTTACTTCCATTCAAACGACTGTATCAGAAGAGGATACCGCAGAAAGAGAGAGGCCTAATTACCACATTAATTAGTACAGAAACTAAGCAATTGCGAGTAAGAAGAGCTTGCTCTATGTTCAAAAGTGGGCTGTAAGAGACGGGTGCAATGCTTCTTTAACAGTGTCCAAATGATTGTTTGCGTAAAACAAAATGCATCACTAAGATGCACAACCTACTCTGAGGAAAATCAAAATCACTTTACTACGTCACGATCGATTCCTTGTCTCGGCTTCCTTAACCAAAACTTGGCGTGAGAATGAAGAAACCCAAATTCCAAGAGTTGAGGAACGGTCCTACGGCAACTTTGTGCATTTGGAAAATAGAATTATCTCGCTTCTACGAAAGAAAGGGATGTGAAGGTGGCTATTTAAAAGCGGAGGCAAGTTCGAAGGTGCAGTTCTTAAGAAACTTCAAAATAATACGGGAAGTTACAATTCGATGCTCATACGTAGATACTAGCTGTATTAGATGGCATTTGTGGTAGAATTCCGATTTAAAATTGCAATTTGTTTCGATGTCAGGTCATTTTGGCACCCAACCGTAATTTAATTAGCCACTTAGGCTTTAGGGCAGCATGCCCGTATGTTAAACCCTTTTAGTTACTTATTTGGCTTCATCGCATAATTCCATAATAATGATTTTGGACATCTCTGGCCTCCAAGCGCAGTATTTCGCGTCATCTGTGGCACCCCTTTGTTGGTGCTTTGATAGCCGTGTGTAAACGCTCGCAATATTTCGAACCTTCTAGAAATTACGCTGCTAGTGCGACAAGGAGGGGTAGTGCCCATTCTAGCGCCAAAAGTCGCGTGTCTAGAAAATTCTGTGTTAGGATTGGCTGGAGCGATCTTCCCATGAAGCTCAGGGGCACCGGACGGACGCGATTATCGCGGCAGTCGGCAGGGGCTCGATATACAGTCTACACGTGTGAAACAGTTGGTGCTCTCGGTGCAACGAGTCGTCGCAAGAATACAGCAACATGCCGATTTATTAGCTTAATAACCGCAGTTCTTTGAGTAGGCGTGCGGGATAATAATCGCTGTGTCCATTTATTGCAACGGCGACGTCCTCAAGTTCTGCATAACCTAGGTAGGTCGTCGCAGACTTCTCCCCACAAGGGGACTCGTGAGTAAGCCAGCCATTTTTGCCTTCCGCATCGTTTCAGCTTCGCCGCAATGCCAAGTCCCGCATACCATTTGCTGCCAGGGAAGTTTCCCCATCTGCAAGATGGCCGAGCTAGCAGGTAACGCTTGAAAAATAACATTTGTGCACACTGACGCCTGCTTTGTTCAACTAATTTTGTGAGTACCGCTTCTCGCATACAAATTGCTGCAATGCGAAGCCAGAGCGTGGTACACTCCTTGTAAAAATAGCATTTGTGCGTACTCACGCTTGCTTTGTTCAACTAATTTTGTGAGTACCGCTTCTCGCATACAAATTGCTACAATGCGAAGCCAGAGCGTGGTACACTCCTTGTAAAAATAGCATTTGTGCGTACTCACGCTTGCTTTGTTCAACTAATTTTGTAAGTACCGCTTCTCGCATACAAATTGCTGCAATGCGAAGCCAGAGCGTGGTACACTCCTTGTAAAAATAGCATTTGTGCGTACTGACGCTTGTTTTGTCCAACTAACTTTATGTGTGCCGCTGCTCGCTTGCGAGCTGCTGCAGTGCAGTGCCAGAGCGAAGTAACCTCGTGGTGAGACTTACTGTGGCGTGCCCACGTCGTCTCAAATCATAATCGCACGTTGTGGGCGGAACACTTTGTGCCAAAGGGTGCAGTGAAAGTACACTCTGCTGGAAAATTCAGTGGTGTGCGTCAGCTCGCGCGCCGTTAGCCCACTTAATCGATAGCGCGGTCAGCGCCTAAATTTAATATTAACTATCGTTGGTTTGTGCCGCCAGGCAATTTTATCAAGACCTAGTACAGGGTGTTCAGAGGTTTCGGGCCCGAATTCAGGTTTTGTTTGCACGCGTAACGGCGACCGGCCGTTGGGGTTTAAGCCCACGTTTACCCATTACACCTGGCCTGGATGAGGTACCCGAATCGACTGTACGCCAATCCCTTAGGCATTAAGCGCTTTTCCCCAGCTGGGCTTAACCATAAAGTTCCTTTTAAAACCATGATGTTTTGTAGCCTGTGTATATATGTAGGTATTTAGATCATCCCCAGGGATCCAATAGACGTATTAATATTGTCGCCGTTTTGTTTCTTCTTGACACTATTGTGTTGGTGTATACATATTACAGGGTGATTGTGTCGCTGTGCCACTTCAGCTGTGAGGCGAGGACCAGACGCGGAAGGTAGGCCTTCCAGGTAGGTGGTTGCGATTGGCATTGTACCATTGTACGGCGATTTTCTCGACATAGTTATTCGCGTATTTTCTCGAAATAGTTATTCGCGTATTTTCTCGTAATAGTTATTCGCGTATTTTCTCGTAATAGCTATTCAGGTGCTACTCGAAGTCGTACTTGATTGTAACCCCGCCCCGTTCCGCCGTCCAGTTCCGGCAGAACGTGGAGATCCCGAGTCAGAGCTGGTGGCGCCCATTCTTTGATAACCTTCAACGCGTATTAAGGGACGCTCGCCCTGTGGCGTATCGGTGTTAACCCCGCCCATCTCCCTGAGCGCATTTCAGCTGGGGCCTTTAGCCTGTTTTATCGATTTTCCAGGGTGAGCGCGCCACATTTCTCGGATTCGCCTAGCGATAGGTGCCTGCCCATCGGCAGGCGTCGTAAGAACCGTTTGATACCGTAACATCGATAGCACTATAGTTCGATTCAACTAATTTTCAAACACCTTATACACTTACAGAAAAGATATCTTGAAATTGGTCTTCACTTTAAAGTAATATAAATGTTTATTTAAAAAATTCTCCGTAAATAGATCATTTCTAATACTTTCATGTCCTAGACTTAAACGTCGATTTGGCTGAAGATCCTTATATCTTTATATCGATCCGTTTTTGTCGGAAGTCCCATTAGACAGATTTGAGATGTTTTTGGTTATTGTTTGAATTGATTTCTTTGCTGTGATTCTATAGTCTCTTAGTTTTATTTTGGAATTGTTTATTTGCTAGCATTCCTTATTTTTGTTACTTACATTTCTTTGGTAGTATCACAATTACTATTAAGGTTTTAAATTCTAGCGTAAGTCATAGGCATACGATACTTTAGCGGCAAATCAGTGAATGCAGTAGTATCTTACTGTAATAAAGATTGCATTGTGTTTTGCTGGAAGTAATTTTTATTTCATCTAAACCGTAGTAAAACTTTACTCAAAAGCAAAGAACTAAAATATAAAAAGGTAACCAAAATAATATAAAAACAAAAGCCATTTTGTTAAGAAAACATGTAAATGTTAACACTCTCTTCAGTGTTCACACTTTTTTCCCCACTTTCTTGTAAGTCGCCAGTGACTATTATTTTACTCTTCATTTAGTTTGTATTCACATTGATTTCAAATGATATTTTGACTACTATGAAAATACTAATTTGGTCTCACGATTAGTTATTAGAGGTGGAACTATTCTGGTATCAACTCCGTAATACGTATAATTAATAACTGCTTTTTTTGCAAAGCAAGTAGTTCTGTTCGATGTAGCAAGCAGTTGGCTAATGTTTTCTTGGCGTTTTATTTCTGAAACTGCAGTCAGTTTATAAATGCATGAACGTACTCTCTGTGCCTGACAGTAGTTTTGCTATGAGGTGTATGGTTCCCTTTTGGCTAAGTTTTGCACGTTTAAAACCAAAAGCATTATTTCTTATGTATCGAAGATCCATTTGACAGATGTCTAATGTGTATAGTAAGAATTGCTAGCAAACTTCAATGTTAACTTCATTTCAATACGTGTATGACCTTTGTTGCCTACATAATGATGCTTCTTGTGTCTATTAACGGGAGCTGTTCTTATCCATGATAACAGCCAATTACGTTGAAGTTGGAGATTTCCCACTCTCCAATAATATTCGTGAACGCGATGATGAATTATTTAGTTGAATTATTATGCTGACAACTTTTTTACAAAACTTAGGTTTTAAATACTTATCTTTACTAATTTTTTCAGCTTTTCTCGGTAAGCTCTTCGTTATCTTTGGTTATTTCCTGTAACTCCATTTACCTACAACTGAACAATTGTTGTAGTCGCTCTCTTCGTCCGTCTTACAGTTGGAACGTTCAGTCATATTACTTCTTTCTTAATTAAATGAATAATCCGAAGAGCCGTTTCTGTGATTTCTGGAATCGTAATCCATTAACTTGCTAAAATGAGTTTCTTCAGCTAGTGCACCGAACAGTTGCGGAATCATTGCTTTTGTTACTAATATCAGTACAATCTATAGAATATTATGTTATGATACGACTATACTATGTTGGTAGATAAAATTAAAATTTGTAAAAAAAAAATGGGATGTTATTACAATCCATATCAACCCATTATAATAGTCGATGATGTTTAAAAAGTTTCCTGAATAAATCTGAGTTAAAGCAAATTAGTAATTGAATAATAGCTATTAAAAGGTTACAGGTGGTTTGAAAATAAAGAGAATATTTAAAAATATGGTTGAAGAAGCAATGACAAATGCAAAATTCTAATAAGGGTAGAATTAAAGTAGGTGGATATCAAATAAGAATATAGACTAGAAGGCATAAAGAATGAAAATGTAGTAGTTAGGAAGTTTGTTTCCGATTATTAAAAATAACAACTTGAAAAATATATAAGAAAATCGTTTTGGTCTAATTAAAAATATTAAATTTAACCCTCTTTTACTGTGAAAATGTCTTGGCTTATTTAAGAAGGGTAATATCTAAATCTACGTGGTATATAAAAAAGTGAAATATTAAGAATGAATAATTGAAAAGTTATATTGGAACAGCTTTATTGAGAAGAATACATTTGACAAGTAACATAAATAGAAAGGGTTACATCAATCTATTTGTTGTAGAGTGGACAGTCCAGAAGGGCGTTGGTGAAGCGAAAGGGTACATTCCGGAAGGTAGTGGCAGAGACAGGAAAATATCTGGGATTGTTCTGTTGGCTGGTTGCTGTCAAGGATTTTGGGTTTCGTTGGTCTGTTCGTGAGAGCTGCATTGCAGGGAGCTGCTTAGAGGGGTCGATTGTGGCTAAAAGATAGGTTGCAGTCTTGAACATTGTGGAAGTAAAATATACAAGGTGCGTGATTTCTTATAGTATACCAACTAGAAAGCAAATAAAGACATTTGAAAAGGTAAAATTAACTAAGAAACAATAACTTACTGTAATTGTTTCTTAATTAATTTTACCTTTTAAAATGTCAAAGAAGTTTCAGAGATTATAATAACTTACTGTGTTATTTAATGTTATAATGTACCATTCTAAGGATTGGGCATTTGTCATTCAGATTTTAAAATTGTTGTTGACATTTGGTTGACATTAGAAGTGACGTTCGATTTGAATGAATAGTTTAAAGTATTTGAAAATCACTTTTTCAGAACAAAGTAACTAGATAACCGAACCCAACCCTATAAGAGTTTCAGGCGCTATCATATCAATATTTGAAAGTTTGCATATTAAAAGGCACAATTTAAATAGGGTAGCCAACGCAATCATTCAGTCGTTCATTTTGAGCACCAATGCCCATATAGTCATATATTTCGCATGTTAACGGCACAGTAAATATTTTTGCAGATAGGGATTCATCGTCATCATCATTTTGTGGTAAAGTGTGCTTTTCAAAAGACGAACTTGCAGAGTCTAGAGTATGTTCAAGTAAAAGCGGAAGTTCTTCGTCTGTGGGGCCTTTTATCATTGTTAAATACTGTGAAAATACAAGGATTGCTTACACTCTAGTTTAAAATTATGTTACACGATGTATTTAGTTCAAAATAGAATTTCAAAGCTTATAATTAAATAGCAAGTTGCATGAGTCCATCAAATTTAACGCAAATAATGTGTTTTCAAATTATGATTAACACTACCGCCTACAGATGTAAGCCTATTTCTATCAGACAGAGCATTTTACTACATACGTTTGTGAACTAAGAGCTTTTGCTACTTATTGCTAATTTAAAATAACGTTATTCTGAAAAACAACACCACACACCTACTAAAACAGCTCCCACCAAACTACTGTAAGTTAGGCAAGCTTAGAATTACGATATTTTAGAAGAAACAAATAGTTACTTAGGATAGAAATATGGCATGTTACTCAAAATAAAGACTTTTTCCGCCAATCGTACTAGAACTAACACCTTATTGACAAAATTTTGTTGAGCAAAGTCAAACATTCCATTACATCAGCCGTTGCTAGGTAATTTACAATAAAACTGAACAGGAATAATTCAAACATTCCATTACATCAGCCGCAACTAGGTAATTTACAATAAAACTGTACAGGAATAATATTCCCGGCCTAGGCAGGGAGTATTCGAGTACTATTTCCTATTTCTTTTAATTGCTCGTATCGATCGGCGGAAAAATAGTATGTGTATCTTGAACAAAAAGCAACATTTCCAGACTCCTGTGTTGTTGGGCTCGACATTCGCCTCGCGCAACAATATTCACAGTCGTCTGGGAATGTTACGCTTTTCGTCCTAGATACACAATGTACTATTACGATGAAAAATAGATTAGTTTTACCACGAGAAGCTTTTAGATACGATGTTTTGGCATTAGATTGGCCAAGGCTTTGTGTTTACGATACAGTGAAAAGGTCAGTTTCTAGAAAAATGTTCTGCCAAAGAGGTATACATATGTAAACGTGTGTTGAGCCTATCTGCCTGCCTGTGTATGTCACGTTTTTATCATCCAAGATTGGGCTTACTTCTGGAGTCATAGGTCATATATTTACCATGCTTGTCATAATATAACAATAAAGGAGGTGAGTTACGTAGCATTCCTAGCCGAGCCAGTAAGACGTTTGGCAAGAAATCAGATTCCCATAGAACCGTGTTTGAAAATTATCGACTATACTTTGTTTTATTTGCCTATTTGTGTAATTCACAATACTAAGTATTTCCTCTTACTGTTTCAGTATTATTAGAAAAACTAAGAAATGAAAACATTTGTGGCAGGAGTTTCTAAGAAACGTAGTAGTTGGTGTGAATTGGTATATGAAACTGAGTTGTGACCTTTCGTGCGTGTTAAAGTTTGGCCTTTACCTTAAAAGCATTTATTTGGGGACTAAAAACTCACTCAAAATCTACCCTGAAACCACCTTCAATGGTTCATGTACTTATTTTTTTACTTTTCTCGAGAATTATCGATCTATCGAATCCAAGAGTGTCAGTTTGAAGTTAACTACATAAGTTACTACGTCTTGTGCTATATTTGTCTCAAAAATGGATATCAATTTCTCAAGCGAGTAAAGCGTGTGAGCAATTGGTTAAGTGTAGCTGCAAGAAGGATTGCTTAAAGGACTGCAGCTGTAAGAAAAGCTTATGTGTACCCTACTTTGTAAAGGTGTGTTCGAAATCTCAATTTTATTATCGTTATTTTCATACTTTTTATGTCGAATAAACTTGCCTGATTAGTCTTAAAGCATTGTTGAAGCAGATCACGCTAAGGCTTCTTTCTCCTGATAAATTATATCCTTGGTCGTATAAATAAGAGACAACTATTTTTTGGTATTTCAACAAAAGTCCCAATATTTCTACTTCCTTTTCTTACCGTTACGGCCTCTGCGATCATAAAAAGAGCAGCGACAAAAGCTCATGCAATTCTGGTCGAATATCTGCCCAGCCAGTGGCCCTTAGTCACGGTGCTGAAGAATTGAGCTATACAACGTATGTACATGATGAAATTCATACATTCTATAGCTGCAGAAATATGATACCTATGGAAGAGTGTAAGGGCGTCAGCACTTTCAGCGGGATTTCGCCTTTTATTCGGGAAATCCATAAATTGAAGGAAGGTACTGGAGAGTCGCAAACGCGCAAACAAAATAAAAGGACTTTAAGCACTCGTTCGTTCGCGGAAAGTTCACTAATGTCATAAAATTGAGAAAATTCCATTTTTTCCTCTCTGAAGTGTTCTTGCCTCGGAGGGAGTCTTTCATTTTATGAAACCGAGAGTCAATGGTGTGTGAAAAGATAAGGCTGGCCCGTGGTCATCTAAACGCACCGCAATTTAGAGGAAAAGAAAAATAAAAATAGGGATGCTTCCACCCCGAGCTCGCTGGCTCTCTAAAGGAAAAATACCTCCAGGACAGTTTTCATATTTCGTCCGCATCTTGTAAAACGATATTTATTGTGCATGCACGTGTAATTTTTGTTGTAAATCTTGTGCAATATAAAATGACAAGAAGGATTGCTGGGATTTATACAAACTTTGAATTACGATGATGTTGTCTGCCCAAAGAAGATTTAATAATCATTACAATCGCCTATTATTATTTAAATCTATACTATTTCATTTCTAAAAATCCATGAGCACAGCAATTAAGAAATTCATCTTACTAACTATGGCAGAAAGGGTGAGTCGGGTCAGAGGAATTTACTTGAGGGTCAAGAACTCGCAGTCAAAGGTCGTGATATGACGGCCATTATTATACGGTTTACTTCCGAAGCCGCAGAAAAGGGGCCGCCGAAAACGTAGGAAGAGCTTCTAATAAATTTTTCTTCTATTAGTGGAGTTATCACTAAGGGGAGGTTTCGATAAATTTTTGGGGCAACGATCAAAGCGCCCTGGAGAGCGTGCTGTCCCTCTTGTGCGTTCTCATCACGTAATCGCAATGGATCCACGTTGGGACTACAGGATGCTCATCGAGTGATGATATACGATTAGATTAAGTGCATTGGTTATTGATAAGAGTTTGAGAGCTTCTTTCTGTTGTGGCACTAATGAACGATTTTTGTCTTAATAAGTATGAAATGGTATTGCCATTTCTATGAGGACGACTTATTTGTAATAAGAAATCTGATATTTTCATTAAGAACTAAATAATTTTATCTACGACCACTACTAAAGATAGGCCTTTTAGCGCTAAAAGTGACGTTTTATAGTTTACCGTGGTTAAAGAAATCAGCTGTTTACTTTTAGCACATGGGCTAAAAGTGAAGTGAGGTTATAAAACTACAATTTCGAACTGGAAGTGAGATTGTAAAGTTATTCTAGTTGCTTCTTGCGTTAGACGTAAAGTGTTTCTGAAATAATTAAAGCATTATATAATGAATACAGTCAGATATGGAATATCAATAATTACATTTCGTAACTCACCTTGACAGCACTGGCGTGGCAAACAATCGCCCGCGCGGCATGGGCTACTGTTTTTTATGACATAAATTAAAAGTGTCGCAGATGCAAACCTTTGTTAAATCGATATTTATGGATTAATAACGGTAAAATTAAGGTCGTAGATAAAAATGTTGTATGCAACGCGTGTTAAAAGTCGTTTATGCACGAGACATGTTATGAAACTCAACCTTCGGCTTCTTTTCATAATTTTCATGCTATTAAATTAGCGCTTTAAATGTGAATCCCAATATGAAATAAAGTGATTTTAGATATTAGTGTATTTGTGAAAGATAAGTTTCAAACGAGTAAGAATGTCCATTATGTTAATAGACAATATTCAAAACATGGAATAGGTGGTATAGATCAAGATTCTTAAACCTTTCTGAACCATACAGCGCATTCTAGACTAAGGGCAGGAAGACTGACACCATTTACTTTTCCACCACAAATGTATAGTTGGGCATAATTAATAGTACACATAATACACAAGAAATATTTAATTGCAAAGTAGCGAGGTAGCGCAGTTCGGGAAGCACTAGGCTTACATTAAGCAAGTTCGCGGTTCGAATCCCGCGGGGGCCGGAATTTTTCCGCAACCTTTACGATTGGAATCGGGCTGTGTACGTTTGCGTAGTAACTTAGTGTTAGTTATTTTACTTCATGTCACATTTATTTACGAGTTAGTGAAATAATAAGCCTAAAGTGCCCTATATTTGGAAAAGTATGATAACGTTCCTACCATCAAGGTGTTCATCGGTGAGTCGAAAACAACGATTCCCACAAATATGTGGAACCAAAACACAACTTTATCTTGTAAACTGGGATTTTTAAGAGGGTAAACTTTTTCTGCCAACCAGTTCCAACAGTTCTCATCTAATATATTGGATTTCAGCATAGCGTAATTCTGAAAATTTTCAATTTCTTCCACCCTTAATTGAACAAGTCACGCAGCGGATGCAGCTATTGATGTTGCATTTAGTTGGCAAGAAACGTTCTTTATAGAAAAGGTGATCATTGCCTCGATGACACGTAAACTACTCAAACTTCTTGTTAAACTACTCTTGAAGCACTTGAGTGGTGATCACAAATGATGGAAAGTAAATATTGCTGTCCCTAGTGTCTCTCATCATTTATTTCATATTTAGGAAATGCACGATAGACTTCTTTCAGATAGAATGTCCACAAAGCCATTCTAAAGCCTGTCATCACAGATACATATGATTATCTTTTCCCTGCAGCTTTAAGTTATAAATCTTTAATCCACCAACCAGCAAAAATTAGTTGGCTCATCGAAATGAAGATATCTGATGTTGAATTGTTGTTTTTTCTTCTTTTTTGCCGGGACAACATACTTTAGTATGCAACGTAATATTATGTTATTGGCTTCCAATATATTTTAGTAAGACCTTGAAAGGACGTTGTTGCAATTATTTTCATAACACGTCCGAAGGCTAGTATTTTACTAATCAAAGCTTATTATCAAATAATGCAGGGATGTGACGTTTGCACCTATACGAATTAAATTTAAGAAGAAGCCCTGGACGGGTATGAGAAGGCGATGCTGAAGCGATGAAGTCACTTTTGAATCCCTCTCCACCCCGAAGAGTAACGAATGCGAAGACCCTCCCCCTGGAGCTTAGGCCCAGCAATCTACCGCCACTCTACCACTCCGAAGTCAGTACTAGTTCTGCTTCACCTCAAAAAGAAAACCAACCAGCATCAGCACTCCAAAGCTGGCCCGAGAAACCAGAACCGTTCCTGAAAAACCCAACCCTTTCCTGATTGAAACGATCTATAGGTGGTGAAATCCTCTCTTCTTAACGCTTGCAGAACTTTCCTTCGTCAAGCCAATTTACTGGTGGCAAAATTCCGGTTCATTAAAAACTGCAGAGCCTTTTCTCTAGATGGCGCAAATCACCGTCGCCTGGCAGAAAGCATCTGTAGCCACGACTCGGCGCAGCGACCTATCCTAGGGCGACATGGCAGGTAGCAAAGTTTGATGTACGCGGCCTAATTTTTAGTTGATAAGGGGCAGTTTTGTCACAATCGTCGCTGTGATTAAGCACAAATTGTACTTAGGTGGGGTAGATGCCTCTTCCCAGCCATCAGGACCTTCCTACGGCATTTATTGGTGAAAATATAGAGTTTATTGAACTATGGGTCCAGCAACTGGTATGACCTATTTTTAGTAGGTTGTTACGAAAACATTATTTTGTTATTGGCATTTCTATTGTCAGATTTGTGTGCGTTAATTTATGCAGTTTAATAGATCATGGATAATTTTCCAATTAACCAACGCGTATACGTGGTTAAAAGCTTTATACGAAGTCAATAAGTTGTGAACACAGTGGATTTTGAGGTTTGGTAACATAACACGGCGGTCCAATTTCCCCGATTTGACGGCTCCTGATTTCTTTTTGTGGGAATATCTGAAGCAAAAGGTCTACGAGAAGCGTCCTCAAACAATACAAGGCCTTAAAGTGAGTATTTCAGAAGAAATAGAGAGTATTGGACCAGAATTGTTGAGAAGAGTGATGCAAACCGTTAGAGTGTTAGACGAAGATTGCAGTACTGCATCGCGGCTCAGGGAGGCCATTTAAAGGAAATAATTCTTAGGAACTAAAATTGCACATAATAAAGTTATATTCATCTCAAATTTGTTTCAATCCATTACTTTTTATCCTTAGGACAGGTCTTGGAAAATAGGTCATATATTTCGGAGCTTGCAGCTAAATCATATCACGGCACCAGCCAAAAATTTCGACTTCACTCGAACTATTTCGCAGGTGCATTTTGTCTAGCAGTCACCGCTCCGTCCGGTCCAAATTAGAGTGGACTGCTGTCTCGCCGTTGAACTACATAAGAAAATTTGTTCTCAGGGCGCTACCTAGGCTTTTAGAATCCCGCCAGAGCATGTTGAATTACTCAAATATATTTTGTTTATTGCTATGAACACATTTTAGTAGCCTTATATTTCAAATAATAATTATTATCAATTTATAACATAACCAACAAAACAGTTATTTAGCATGAGAATGTCCAGTAAAGGTAATAATTTAAATTTCAGATTTGTTATAAAGTAGAGTACTCCATGAAAATAATTGATAGTACGATGTTTTTAAAATAGCATTATCTTTGTGTAAAAACAAATTAAAATAAGAGCAGGCTTGGCATTTCATGCAACAAAAACATAAAATTGCAAAAAAGACACTTGAGGGCAGCTTCTTCAAGAGGTTGGTTGTATGTTTCCAAACTCCCCCTATATAAGCGATTTTTATGTTCTATTAAATACCCAAGTTGATTAGAAGTCGTGTTTTATAGTGAGAGTGTGTCCTGAGTTATCTGTGGAAGTTTTCCTTGGCATTGGGTTGCCGTACAGGAATCAATTTGGTCCAGCGTAAACCAGGGTACTTCGATGTAAATTTACGGAGATCCAGTCAATTTTATAAGTGCGTTACAAGTACATAAGCAAGCTGCGTACGTATGGTGCAGCGGAGCCTTATAATAAGGCAACCAGCTTCAGTGAAAGCGATCCAAAAGACCATCGAGGTTGCAGTCGCCATCCAGTCGCCGTTGGAGTTTCAGCTTAGTGCTGCATAGCTCTAGAATTATCTCAGCAGTTATGTAAAAGTCAAATTTCTCACGTAAAAAGTTGCGTTGTTGTGAATGTGCTCGTTGCGTCGGTTTTGAGCGTCACTTCCATTCGTGGCGTCAGTAGAAGTGTTTGGTTTTGTGACGCGGTGTACTGACGTTCAATTATTATTGCTCAGCAACAGTGTTTACTGCGTGGACATCGACGATTTAAATAAAATTTCAGAGCTGTTTATGTACTGTCAAGACCAGGGAACCATTTCGAAATTTATGCCATTCCCATCAGTTACAAATACTGCTCTTGTAATATCCCATCAGTTAAATAGCGGGCATACAGAGTGCGTACAAATAAATGTGTAATCAGACTTTTGAATAATTGTTTATAACAAATTAGTAGTAGTTTAAAATTCGGATGTAGCGACCTAACCCTGTAGATAGAGTCATTTTAATAATTATAAAGTTAGAATAAAAATATTACCCGGGCACATTATAATAACTTGATATAAGTTAGAGCCGATTTAGAGTAGTATAATTAAAATATGCCATTAATACTACAACTATTTGTCAAGGTGGCAGACGGGTTACTGCATAGATGTACCTAAATTCTGTTTAGCGAAATGTTTTTTCACGGAGTGTTAATGTTACGTGGGAACTACTCAATCTCCCTCAGTTAAGGATGCATTTTAATTGGTTGCCGAGTCTCCACGGATAACGGATAGTTAACACTTTTATTTGCTTATATCACACCTTTTAATTTGTTTAACAATATAATTTTCATATACGAGTATTGATTTTACTTCTGGGGTTTTTTCTTTAAGACCTACTAAAGGTTCCTCATTTATATAGAGTTTAATTTCTTACAAAATGATACCCTATACGGTAAGTGAGCGTATTTGACTCATCAAATTTGAAAGAAACTTAAAGAAGGAGACCTAGATGCAATTTAGCTTTGGATTTATTCTGCAGCACCTATAAAACATTTAATATTACATTTATTTCTCCTACAAACTGACTAAACAGTTGGTAACTCGGTTGCCTAATAATCATTCCAAATTAAGTTTGGCAAACATCCACATTTGGAGATAATTCGATATCAGAACGGTTAGAGTCCTTAAAGAAAAAAATATCTGGTGGCATTGATAGTAGTGCGAAGGTTGTAATACGTCTAGTTTTGCTTTTGAGGTTCTTTCGATAACGTCGGGCTAGACAAACAGTCTCATAGATTGCAATCAGATATAGATAGAATGGCTATTTCCTCAAGGTCAGCCCTGTATTTTTTAGCTCTCGCCTGGCCTATTTTCATTCAAATCGATATCTGAATATTCATCGCACATAACGTCAAAATTTTATTCGTTGCATTCTAAGTAGTCTAAATAGGCATTAGTATTGATTTTTTACGAGTCAAACATTAAAAACATCTACTGCTTTTAATTTGGTTTTAGACTTAGTAGTATGCTCTCACAATTTAAAATGTATTCTATGTAAAAGTTTCTCATAATAAGAAGGTAGGTACTAGGTACGTAATAAATAGTTATTCACATTCGACGTTAAGCACCCTAGCCGAACTTCAAAATTATGGTGAACTATCTGCAATGCTCATTACTACCATCTCGTGCGGTTGGAAATAACATGAAGTCTTGGCATAGTGCTCAGTGCGGTAAATTAAATTTCTACCGAGCTGCAATTTCGATCGTGTTATGGTGATGCATTTTAAAGGTTGGATGGAACGACCAAACTGGGAAGCGCTTACCAATCAGTTGTGTGTCGAAGAATTGCTAAGTGTGTACAAGCTGGTTTATGCTGTAAACCTCACAAAGCCCGCGCTGTGAACAAACATTCTCAGTGATGGAGTAAATAACACACGAGAAGGGGCCGCTAGTTGCTGGATTTTGCAAACAAAGCTTTGTGCGGATTGAGTTCGATTTATATGTCATTGTGTGGTGCAAGTAATTATGGATACTCACACATATAATGTTCAAATACGGAATTCAAGCAATTTGTTTGGAGTGATGCACAAGTAGATTTCTAACGACCAGGTGGGGATGTTTCATATAACATTTTATAGTAAATTGGCTTTAGATTGTTATTGCAATTCAGTTTTCTTCCCTCTTAATGTTTTATTTGTAGTTTAAAAATGGCTGACTTGTGCTTTGCCTTAATTAGAGGCGAAGAGCATTATCATCTCAATTAATTGTACTACAGACTGTTCAGTTTCCTGAAATAACACTACCGTATGCTGTATAGAAAGTTCAATCAGTCAGTAAATATATCAAAAGCTGTTCACTTACAATGTATGTACATATTTGAAACACAACCGTTTTCCTTTTCAAATTCGTTTGCGTCTTCAACTGCACTGATGATTATAATTATTTTTTATATCGGAGCTATTAACACATAGATTCGTTATGGAAAGTTTTTTCAATATTTTGTTATGAACAGAACTTAGATGTTCAAGATTTTTTAATACGCTTCGGTTTTGCAGATTCCCTGGATACCATTTAACATACTGTGACATTCGCGTTGTTATCTCAGTTTAGAAAATTGAGGGCGCCACTGCCATCTTATGCACTTGGAGAAGGGTTAGAAATTCTTTAAATTCCTCTGCACGGCTTTAAGTTAGCGTGCGGAAAGCAAGAAGTCGGGGGAAATAGGTGTGCGTGGTTTTGTGTGATATGGCTGCCATTTTAGAAGCATTGACGCTCTTCAATGTTGTACGTCGTCTGATTTAATAATACAGAAGGCACATTCTACCAATCAAAAATTCTTTTTTCTGTCTCGTTGTGTTGCAATAGAATATCATTTGAGGAGTGTCTTACGTCGACTCATACCTAAAAAACATCCTTGCCATCTACCCCTTCTACCGACATTTAATTCTACTATTTTCTCAATGATCCCAGAGTCGGAAATCAGTTGATGCTGGGTTTAGATTCCATACCGCCTAAATTAACGATTTTGGACTATGTTGAATATGTTCTATTAGCAAGGAATGCATGTTGTGGATTACCGCCATTCTGAATATGTTTTATAGCTTAAACAATGCACGTTGTGTAATTTATTGAAGGATTGACAGATTAGGCAAACCTACTTTATTCAATATATCCCTGTTGGAAGTGCAGTAGCGATTTAAGCCAACAGACTACTAATATTATCCTTCCCTGTGGAGTTGTACCAATGGCGAAAATCTGTTAGGGATTTTTTACTATAAAGCGAAATGCTGTTTAGCGAATGTCTGAAGTAAAATCAGCATTATAAAAGACTACGAAGCGAGGTAAGCAATATGTATCTTGGAGCTGAGAAAACTTCCTATAGCTAAAAAGAAATCTTTTTGGTATGAACCCCATTCCATATAAGCCGTTCACGATCTTTTTGGGGTGAGGCTATGACCATCTAGTAATTTTGTTAGCAGAACCTCTGTTGCAACTAAACTCCCTCATGGAAATTGACACTTTTTGTGTTCGGTTAGGTTGTTTTCAGTTTAAGGTTATATTTTCTGAATAGGTACATTGTTGCCGGATATTCTCTAGTCTCCACATCGACTCGCGTTCTTTTAAATTTGGTCTGTCCTTTTTAAATTGGAAGTAGCATCGTTTAATGGAAATTTTTTGTTGTAACAAAATTATTTAGGGCATTTTGACTTTTCCTTTGACAGATATTTAAATTATTCTTACACACTTATAAATCATTTATTTTCTTACGAATATTAAAATAATAAATCTGGCAATGTGGTGGCAAGAAAATGTCGAACTGACACTGACAGAAAAAAAAGTTGCATCCGCTACATCATCGAATCAGTTAGTTCAACATGAAAAGAAAAAATTAGCCAAGTTTGTCCCAAAAAGGTCGTGAACGGCTTATACATGTGGCGACTAGCAAAAATTAAAAATATATAATTTTCTATTCGTCTTGTATTTGAAATGGCGGTCAATAAAATGCAAGGGTAAACACTAGATTGTGTTGGTTTGTATTTACTGAATAATAAGCAATTTTAAGTTATGCACTATTGTGGGCGACGAAGTCCCTGGTATGTTCCTTTAAACATTAAAAGCTTCCAAAAGGTTGTAGAACCATAAACGTAGTGTTTAAGGAGATTCTGCAATACCTTTGAAAAATTCTTTCACCCATATACGAGTCGTTAAAGTTCGAATTTTATTGATAATAATGAGAATATAGTTCGTTGAATTTGAAGCCAATTATCGTTTCTTTAATTTAGGACATTTGCTAAGAGGACTTTCTACTACACTGACATATTGTCGCAACTCGCGATTTTCGATTTGGTACGATCGAACTTCGTTTTGTTTCACATACTAAATGACAGGCAACCAAAATTGTGTTTGGCACATTAGCATTGATACTCACGTAATAATAGTTATTTACTATACAAGTGGGATAACAGCATCATTAATATACTTGTGTGCTTACATAACTCGTGCTACGCACTGGTTTGTAACTTACACACACGTATATTAATGATGCTGTTATCACACATGTATTGTACAAAATTTTATCTACGACTGCCTAAAATTGAGAAAAGTGCATTAAGAGAAATGTCAGATCTGTCATTTTCAAAAATATGTTAGTAGGCAAATGTCATTATGTCATTCATTTGACACTATTTCAGTTACGTAATGAAGTCATTACACAACTCAGTTGCGTAATGAAACCATTACATAACTGAGTGGTGTAATGAGCTTCATTACCTAACTGAAATAGTGTCAAATGAGTGACGTAATGCGTTACTTATCCCACTGGAGCAGATAAAATAGTATTACGCTCTCTCTGGTATATATTTTAAGTAATTATCTTCTCTTCCTAAATATAATTCGTAGTCCGCCTAATAATCACTTTTTAAGAATATGATTTCACTATAATCGCAATGTAATAAAATATAACTCGTCCGACGGGCTCGTTGTAATTTTATCTTTGGGATTATGACTCATAAATTTCATTAAGTCATCGACAATAGACGTACTACTCATTATATTGCCCTTAATAATAGCAGATTGGGTTTAGAACATGTATATTACTTGCTCCATTAGTGTTACCATCTTCAGCATCGTCATGAAGTTCAACGCCTACACATATCTTTATTTCCAACTGCCTCTATACAGTGTCCGCCAAAAAGTCGGCATAATATGGAACATTTTTTTTTATTTTTCAAAAAAACTTTCTACTTCTGCTTGTCTAAAAACCTACTTAGCTCCTATCATATATACCGAGTGATTTTTACTTATCTAGAAACTGGAGTTTTTCGAAATTGTCAAAATCCAAAAAGTGCTATTTTTCGGAAATTAAGTAAGATTTCAATGAGATTTTTTTAGAGTGTGTTATGTTTAGCTAACTGAACAATCACAAGGTTAGCAAACACCTATTTATTTTAATTTGGCTAAAAATAAATTTTTCAAAATTTCACATACCAAGACTTAATGTTCAAGTTCAATTTTTTAGAACATATGTAAATTGGATATAGAAAGATCTCCTCATTTAGACAATTGTAAAAGAACAGTTACAGTATATTTGTAACAGTACTTTATTAGCAGGGCTATATTAGAGTTTCTAGAAGCCATTTAAATAGATATTAATTAAAATTGAAAAATATTTCTCCTCAAAAGCGCCTTGCATAAAAAACGTAAAAATTATGTAAACGTGCTACTTTTCGGGAAATATTAAAAAATCTGAAGAAGTAATTGACTTTTTATATTATTTTTTCCAATTATAAATCTTTAAAGTCTTCACACAAGAAAATTTGAATTTTAATATTAAGTCTGGGTATGTGAATTTTTGAAATTTTTTAAAAAAATTGAAAAATTAATTTTTAGCTAAAGTTAAAAAAAATAGGTGTTTTCTGACCTTGATATTGTTCAGTTAGCTAAAGATAACACACTAAAAAAATATCATTGAAATCTTACTTAATTTCCGAAAAATAGCACTTTTTGGATTTTGACAATTTAGAAAAACTCCATTTTCTAAATAAGTAAAAATCACTCGGTATATACGATTTTTAGACATGCACAAATTATTGACGTAGAAAGTTTCTTTGAAAAATCAAAAATAGTTTTTTTCCCATTTTATGCCGACTTTTTGGCGGACACTGTACATGTCGATTTAGTAGATACCTAGTACTGTCCATATATCGTCTCTCCATCTTTTTCTTGGCTTTCTTCTATTTTATTTTCCAGTACGAGGCCTTACCTTAGTAATCTTTTCTTTGGATCTATGGTCTGTAGTTTTCATTAGATGGTCTGCCTATTGCTCCGTCAAGCTCTGGCGTTGTTCTTTATCCACTCATTGGATTTTCTGCCCTGTAGACTAATTGTGAGCATAGATCTCTGCATTCCTTTATTAATAGCCTTAACCTAATTCATAAGTGTACCTGCGAGGGATCAGGTTTCTGACCAGTGTTGAATCCAGGGGGGTGACCAGGGAGAAATTCCCCCCCGGACAGTACAAAATTCCCCCCCGGAGACATTACCACTTCATATTCATGTTTTTTTATCTGTAAAAGAATAGGTGGATTGCGCGGGAATATGTAAAAATACCCCCCAGAATTTCAGTTTTCCCCCCGGAGTAATCAGGCTGAATTCAACACTGTTTCTGATATTGACCGACTTGAAAGTATGACTCAAGTTTCCAAAGGTCTAATTTTTTTTCATTTTGTTACTTTCAGTCTAAAAAGGAATCCGATTAGCGAAGTTGGGAAAGCGCTAGGCTTGCATTAAGCTAGTTCTCGGTTTGAATCCCGTGGGGGCCGGAATTTTTCCGTAGCCTTGGCGATTGGAATCGGGCTCTGGAGACCATAAACAATTGGGAACCAAATTAACTGTGCTTTACTTACAGTCCAGCCCTAAGAGATAGAGTAACAAAGTCACCACATCACCATGACACACACCTTACGCAATGGTTGCTGCGCAAGCACGAAAAGCGCGCTCCAATTTTCTAAACCGCCAGGCTCAAGCACTTAAAGCACCAGCCTGTACACCGCAAGGAAAAATGAGATTACCGACAATACATAAATACTTTCAGTTTTTCTCAAATGTATGTTATTACTTGGACAAATTTTTCTTGCTGAAAGTGGATAATGTCCTTATATTTTCTATGTTGACCATAAGCTGTTTTTGAGTTATTCATGTTCAGTTCTACTGCCATAATAGCTTTATGTAATTCCATTGTCATTTAATTGCTATCGTCAAAATTATTAGCAATTAACAGAATATCGCCTGTAAACCTGAAGTTGTTGAAGTATTATTCTTTTATATCATATCGGAGATGGTCCTATTCTGAATTTAGAATACATCTTATAGCGAAATTGTGAATAACTTTGAAGAAAGAGATTGTCTCTTGTCCAGCTCCGCAGTTAATCTTAATGGGGCAGGTTTAGTCAAGAACTTACAGCAATGATAATTTCCTCGTAGGTGGCAATTATGAGATTGGCGTATCTACAGTCAATTAGACATGAAAACTATGTACAAAAGCTGCAATAGTATATTATGATTAAGTATATAAGTCTTTAAAGCACATGCGACGAGTTTAAGAGTACGACTCGAAGTGGAGTGCTTTTGAAGGGTATCGCACGTGTATCATACTTTATTTTTTTTACTATCATAATAGAAATATAGAAATGTAATTTGATGGCCCCTTTTCCGTCAGATAGTTATGTTGACATTGCAATTTTCAGAAAAATCTGCTTTAATTATAGTATCAATATACGTTACCAATAGTAACATGAAAAAATATGTAATTCGCTTCCTAAAATTAAGGTTAGTTCTGACACTAAAATCTGTGCAAAAAGTTGTTATTTTGAAACGATCGCAAAAAAACAAATCCTAATGTTTGTAATAATACTGAAAAGGTAAAGTGAAAAGTTTAGTGATGAGAATTGGTAAAGAAAAACTGTTGCAGCCGTTAGGATTCAAACCTGTGCTCCCAGGCGAAACTCGATTTGCAGTCAGACGCGTTACCCGCTCGGCTAACAACGCTACCTAACATACCTGTTCATCGTTGCATTATGAAGGACATGGTAACGACAAGGCCAAATGTTGACGAAATGCGCCTGATCGGTGACGATGAAAACGTGACGCACGCAGGCACAACACACGTTTATATATAAGGACTAGTTTTCTACCGCTAACATAGATGGCCTTGTTCTAAAATATTCTAAAATGTTTCAGACTGAACCGTAACTAAAAGTTACAGAAGGAAACGTTTTTAACTTCTTTAATAAACAAAGCGCACCGCAAAAAATGCGAATGTAGTAGGAATCTAAAATTGCTTTAGTGAATAATGTGTATGAGATATATACTAGCTCCGAGCTTGTTGAAACGCTGTAGTGTAAAAAATATAAACGGACTATAAATAGAAAAGTGCAAAAATTGCAGCTGGTAGTTCAAACTAAAAACATGGCTCGTTGTTATCGCTTGTTAGGCTAGTTGTCGGCTTCAGATTGTGAGCGTTGCAAACAATCATATTGGCCTACAGGAAAATATTTCGTGGTACTATTTGTAACTATCTATTCTCCGAGCATATTTTATTTGCCCATGATCTAAACATGTGGTAATTGTTCCAAATAAATAAGACTTTGCAATGCAGTAGTATATCATATACACCTAGTGTAAATACTATAACGTTTCAGTATAACATAGACGGTTTTCTTTTAGTTCAAAAATATGAAATAACCAATTTGGATGTTGTATCGATACAACATTAAGGTTTGGACCTCGCATTACTAGGATGACTGCTGATTCCCTAAAAACATTTGAATTTGTAATGAGGAATGCAATAGATTTCTAAATTTAAAAATATTCGATATTTCTGCAATTCAACGTGCACAAAAGTGGTTTTTAAGGAATTTTGAGGAATTGCCTTAAATTTGTTATTTACGCATAAAGTTATCAATTGTCACGTGGGAGTGTATTCTAAAATTTTGGAAAATAATATTAGTGTTTTATTTATCCCGTCCTCTTCTTCTCCGAAGTCTTGGAATTATTGCACTTTAGAATGTAGTTCAGGGAACGTAATTGTTTGATTGAGTGAATCAAGTTAACATGTTTGGTAATTATTGAGTGGTGGGAAACTTATTGACGGGATGGTTCAAGTGGTTAGTATTGAACTAATTTTTTTAATAGCAAAAGTGGCCTACGCTAACCCACGTATTGAAATAAACACAGTAGATTCTAAAAACTGTATTGATTTAAATGACATACAACCTCGGTATTTACACATGATTTCAAGTTTATAATGTCTGCTGTTTTTTTTATTCAGCAACCCACTGGACTGCTTTGTAAGTGCTGCGTCAACATAAAACTATATTTATAATTACAGATTTTGTCAAGATATTGCAGCCCGTCTTAAAAACATGCATTAACAAATCCGACAATTACAATAGAATGAGTAGCAATAAGTAGAAGGTATGAACTAAATGTTACATCTTGTTTCCTAAAATTAACCCAAAGTAAGTATGGTCGTACGTAACTATGTTTGTTATGCCATATTTTTGGTAAATGTCGATGTAGATAATATGTGCTACCATACCATAGCAATTCAGCATACTACTTGCAAGTAAGAGCGTAATATATTATTTAGAAATCCTTTTTTGACTAATTCACATTAAATTTAGGATGAACTGCTTGTGCTGGATGCGAGTATAAAATGTGTGACCGAAATTCGTGGGCCATGTTTAGAGTAAGACGTTAAAAACAGAACAACCCACCGTGTTAAATCATCATTAATCTCACGCACACCACTGACACACCAAACGAACGCGGTAATGCCAGGTGCACGCGTTTGCGGCGAGCTTGTCATGTGCGAAACCGACGAATAGGTGCGAGGAATACAAATCATCGTTATATTTTCATTTTCCTAAATAAAATTTCATCAGAATTTTCGGCCGAGCTTAGCCCGAATTAATATTAATGGTGCAGCACCGGGCCAAGGCAGGTGCAACAATTACTATGCTATTTTTAAGACTGCTAAAGTGTGGGGTACGGCTACATAGTGTGCTTTTGTATTTCGTTGCTGTGTAACGACCAGCACTGAGGAAAAACCTTGCATTGCAATACCATTTCGATATTTCATTCAAGTCGTATTTGCAATGCATACAACTTGCTTGTCACTAATAGCGGAAAGTGCAATTTTATGCACTAATATTTATTGTATTAAGGACGTGTACGCCATATCTGATTGGAAACGCAATAAATTATGGAATAATTTTGCATATTACTCGCAATGTTTTAATTTATGACTGAAACGAAGTAAATAGTACATTTGTTATTGTAATTTTATAATCAATAACCATTTGGTCTAATTTATGTAAAATATATTTATAATATTTTAATAGGTGGTGTTTCGAATCGGATCTAAACTAAAGGTTTTGAAATAGAAATAAAATGTGAACATAACAATTTCTCTTCTATTGTCGCTTCTTACTACGTTTCATGTGAATAGTACAGAATAAAGAAGTCAGTAATTATAGTTAAAGATGGTTACCGGAGGCAATGTTATGAACCCATGCGATCAAGTCATGTTGAAACTTATCACTGTGCTAATGAAAAGTCGCTGGATCATATAATTCCACTAAAATTTGCACTGTTATTACAGTTACATACACTGAATTTTTTATCATACCTCATACTGTCTCAAAAAGTGTGAATACAATGTACATTTAAGTTGACTTTCCTTACCAACGCCGAAACAGGCCGATTCGTGCCACCTGTATTTACCTATTTTATACCTTTTATTATATAGATACTAATTAGTAGTAAGGCCCAGCAGTATGTGTTCTTATGTTTATTTACATAGTATCGTACTATAAGTACGAAATGCTGTGTGCGTGAACGCTAACTATGGAGTTTTCGAGTGTAACGCGCTCGGGCTACGTGAGAAAATGTGCTAACAATGCAAGCTAATTCGGAGAACCAGAAGCCGAGGAATTGAAACGACGCTGAGAGCTACAAGGAAAGGAATTCGTGCCCAAGTAGGAGAACTTGGCGAATCGACGGATTCGCGCTCAAGTGAGTGAACCTCGCAGATCACCTGAGGCGCCCCCATGTTAATAAAGAGCGCGGGTCGACCTTTTAAAAGTCGTTGAGATTTTGTGCTTGCAAACCGCATAAGAAGGGCATCCTTAGCCGAGTCCAAGGTGCAAGCTGTTCAAGTAAAACAGCCCAGAAGCGAGGCTGTAGTGTTCCAGTCCGACATCGCTAGAAGCGGCAATTGCGACATAAAGAAGCCATCCAACGTGGTCACTGTTCTTCGCTTGATGTATACCAGGTTAGTTCCTGCTTGTAACCTAGCAACGAAATAAGAACGCAGTCAGCAATTGTAATAAATAATTACGCAACCGATGGCAAGGTGTTCGCGGCCCGATAACGGGGAAGGACCGGCCGCGCATCCCGTCATATGCTAACTCGGCAGATTGGGTTTCCATGTATCGAGGTACTATAAACAAACGACAACTTCATTTCATACTTCGCGTTGGTGAACTTTGTAGTGCGCTATTAGCTGAACTTTAAGCATTTAATTAATATATTTTTTATGCGCAGTGCGCCATTGTTTTATGTATTTGCTTGTACGTATTTGTGTCTTTATCATTTTCTTACAGATTATATGTATTCATGCAAACTGTTGGGTCTTTTTATTACCATTGGTGTTTGCATTTGTAAGCACAACATTTCAGGTGTCCACGGGCTGACTCCGACAATATTAGTTTTCCCTTCGCTGCACTGACAATGTGAATTGGGCCTCATAGTTCACCGACTGATTAAGCTAGCGAACTACGGCATTGTAACGTAATAATCCAGTAGATGTAAGGGCTGTTTAAAAGGTACCGTTACAACGCTCATATGGTAGCCCAAGCTTCAGGATCGTACTACAAAGTTTGACAGCGAACTAGTCGATGTGAAGCTAAAGTAAAGAAATACGTTAAGCTCAGAATTGTTAAAGCACAAAATCCATGCACCAGACCAGGATAGTAGATAGTATGCGCGAGTTGGAATTAAACGTAAACATCTGCATACTTCGTCATATAAAAAATATAGAGCAACCGTAGATATATTTATAGTAGTTTTATATTGCAGACCGATAGTAGTGAAATTTTTCTGCTACAAAACGAGGCGAAAGGTGATAGAAGATCTAACAAAAACTAGAGCCAGCATAGTCAAAACTGCTGTTAACAAGTTCTCGGCAAAACATGTGTGTAATTCTGACAGAAGAACTGTTTGTAGTGATAACAACAGAATTCGTGTTCACACTTTGAAACGGGATTTGACCTAGCTCCACCTGAGCTCTAGTGCAGTAATTAATATTATTTAGATACATAGCAAATTTGTACGTTTGGTAATGTAATAGTTGTACGATTTTTTCTAGGTTGTCGAAAGTAACTGTTTTGAGCTTGCAAGTAGTCATTCGTAATGTGAAAGCTGCAGCGGAGCGTTTGCTTATTTGCGCTGCCGAATTTTACTAACGCCCAACAAAGTAAATGCGAGCGGTAGAAATAACGCCCCGGTTTCAAGAATTTGACTTACAAAAGATATCAGGATAGTTCCGTGGGGATGAAGCAGCTATGAAAATACAAACTGCAAAGTTTCCGACCAGGTAACGCAGCCCATTGAAGTGCACGACGTCCAATAAGAGTCGAGCTCCTGCAAGCAACGTGGGGAAGCTTCTCTGGTATAAAACAGCGGATTTTCGTACTTATTCGTAATTATTAAAGGTTGGTGCCGTTTACCTTTTGGGAACTGCGGAAACCGTGAATTGCTATATCTTTCTGTCTATGGCAGCGGTCAACTTTTTCTATATACGGTTTGATAAAATAGTACAGGAGTTCATATAAGAGTAAAATTAATCACTGCCATTATTTCGGGAATTTCTGTGAAGCAGTATCCGATTAGATACAGTGAGTGTATCATGTGCCTATTGATTCCGTATTGTTTAATTTTTTAAATTGTATTGAAGATACCTAAGTCTTGTCTAATTTTATAATTGTGTTTTTGGGCCAATTTTGTGCATCCAGCCATGTGCCGTAAGAATCTCATTTCAGCTCTTTTAATTCTTCTTGCCTGGCTTTTAGTAATCGTTCAATTTTCGCATTCGTATAGTAGTACGAAGACACCCATTAGCTTATAAATCTTAAGCATGTTTATTTTCCTGTGTTTTTATATATCTTTTTATGGTTCCACACTTCTAGTAGTTGAATTTCGCTATTTTGTTGTTGATGTCTCTTTGTTCTTCATAAATTGCGTTAAAAAACCGTGTTCAAGTGGCCTTGTGACAAACAGTAATTTTTTAAAGTCATCTGATAACTTATTTATGAATTGCGTATGCACACAACCTCACTTTGACAACTGACAACTCAAGTGACCAAACACGTTTAATTCTGGATAAAGCGATGTAATAATTTGCGAGTTCTATTAAAAGGCCGCCGAAACGACTTTTTAAAAAACGTTTATTTTTATTTTACAATCAAATATAACATTGGAAGCACACAGCTAGCCGCCAGACAATATCTTACATCTAGCTAGGATATGAACTAACTGGAACTTAACTTAAAGGTGCAAACTACTTGTATATATAACGGGTGTTCATAAACAGTCGTCATCCAAGTTGCCTTTAAAAACAAAATGTTATATCTTTGATTAATTCGTGCAACACAATGAAACGTCATTGAGAACTGTCATAGCGTATTTTTTCTCAATTTTAATAGACATACGTTTTTGAAGTCAAAACCTACTGGGATGACGACTGTTTATGAACACCCGTTAGTATGTCTTAATCGGCTAAGATAAGCGTTATCTCTATAGGAAGCGCGAGGCAGCAAGCCACGTGCGTTCAAGGTTGCAAGCTTTCAGTTTACACAAAGAGGCTATTGTCTAGCTACAATGTAACTTGTGTATAAACACATAACCTCACTTTGACAACTGACAACTCAAATGACTCAGCTCGTTGAATTCTGGGCAGAGCGATGTAATAATCAAGGGTAATACCACAAGTAGTGGATATATTTTTGACAAATATTTTGCCGTTTTCATGTAAATTATTGCGTTTAAATTTCACGAAACAAAATTTTGATTCTGTTGAGTGAAATTTGCAATAATTTCAATGGAAATGGCAACATATTTTTTTTAAATATCCACTTCAAGTGGTATTTGGGACGACTATTTAACAATATTACTACATAACCGCTAACTTCATTAAAAAATAATTAAAAGATTAGTATAGCTAATCTTTGTTTATACAGTGTGTTCATGTTCATTTTTACGTAACCTATCGACATAACTAAGGCAGAACATTGTTGCTAAGCTGTATTTCGCAACAAGGCTACTTAGTTTTTGAGTAGGTACATTTTTTTGGATATTTTGCATGGTGCCCAATATTCGCTGATATGCTGTTCTTATTGGTTGAAAAAAGCAAATGTCTGCTATATGATTCGCTTATATATTATAGTGTTGAATAGTCAACGACATGCAGTAGTAAAACAAAATCTAGTTCAAAGCCCTCTCGATAACATTTTTTTTAACGCCGACTATGTAATTTTGTGTCTTAGATAACTGAAGCAATTGACTCGTTCGATTGGAGTAGCATTATGAAATTATTTTCGTTCAAAAGGGAATATTGGTCTTTAAAAGCTATTACTTATTTTTGATGTTTTGTACAGCTTATGTGGAGAATAGACGCCTTCGAAATGTTTTGCTGGCGTAGAACGTTACGAATCATATGAACTGCGCATAGAACCAATTGCTCGGTTTACAGGAAACAAAGTCAAAAAACGCCTCTCAAGCATCGTGTGCACTACGATACTTCAATTCTTTGGCTATATTACTAGAAGAGTTGACAACCTGAAGAAAACTATTTTTCAAGGAAAACTACATGGAAGAAGACGTAGAGGTAGATCCCCTAAACGATGACTTGACATCACGCTGGCAGTATTAGACGAACGACCTTCAGTTGTCATACAGAGAGCTCAAGACCGATTCCAGAGAAAGGGTTAAAATTCTGAATTCATAATGAGCCATAACACATCAATAATGATGTAGTGATGAGATAGAAATGTAATTTATGTATTCTCCACTACAATTATCATTCCAAATAGTTAAAGTAATTAGAAAATGTAAACATTTCAAAATACATAAAATAACATGTCATATCCTGCAAAAGTTAGTCACATATGAATTGGAGGCTCGGATTGCACTTTGAAGAATGTTTAGTAGTAAAAATCTTCTTTTGGGATGTAGGGGGGTCCAGAAAAGTTGAACTAAGTTGTCCACTAAGATTTTCTATGAAATGTAATGATTCAAATAATGCAATAAAGTTTTTTAGGTTATTTATGTTATACCACGATACATGAAACCAAAATACGTGCCGACTTGACCATTTTGATGCGCTCCACGAGTCTTACAGCCGCATTTTAATTCACAATAGGTCAAATTGCAGGTATTTTCAAGATGTACAAGTTTTATAGTAACTACTTTTTCGCTAAATATAACGAGAAATAAAATACAAGCAAAAAAAAATCTCGACCCTTTCACGCTTTCCTTTCCCGTTCAATATCTCGACTGATATCGCTCGTACGTGGAAAAGTAATTGACCACAGATTGTAAAGCACAAAAGATCTAAAAGGTCCATTATATTTTCATGTACCGTTAACGGGAGTTGAACAAAAATCAGGAAGCACCTTTTTTTAAGCTAGCGGAAATAGCACATAGAAAATCTTGGTAGACAACTTGAAGTTAAGTTTTTCTGACCCCCCCCCCCCCCCCCCCCCCAACACTCCAAAAAAGCAATTTCAAATTTCGGTTAACTTTCGAGCAAAAATGATATAGTGACAGGACTATTATTACTTACTAAAAATTTTGATTTCTTCCATATGTAACAGAAATAAATAGAAAGTTTCTAAACAGGAAAACAGACACTTTTTCGATTAGAGTAATTAATATATCTAAATTTTCTGTATTAACATATTCTTTTAGGACTTATTGTGATTAGAATACATCATACGCGGATAAGAATATATGTCATGTATAATAATGGAAAGCTTCTAAGAGGCCTGTATCCAATAAATAATGGATGTCAAAGGGCTAAGAAAGAAAAAATACAACTATGATAACAAGTGGTTTTCAAAGAACGTTAATTAGTTAATAATCATCTAGTAGGATATGCTTTCGTAAATTGGCTTCTAAATTGGTATTCCAGTAGAAACCTTAAAAGCAGCTACCAGATATTAATACTAAATAAATTAAATAACATTTCTAAATTATAGCGGTCTTTCAATAGCACACAGTAAATAGTGTACTGAGGAGATTTGAGAAATTGCGCAGTTTCCTATCTGAGGTGACAAGGAAGACACTTCAATAAATTGTAACACGTAATTTACCCCATGTAGGCTAGCAGTCTATTATTATTAGATTAGTGTCAGGAACTATGATGACATAGATGCAGGATTCTCCCTTCGAAGGGTGCGCTGGGATGTACAATCTGTTGCCCTCGCATAATGCCTGTGATGTGTATGGCCCAACAGGTGGTGCACTAGCTTACCTATATTAAACAAATTTGTTTATTACAAATTCAGCAATTAGAGAATAACATTACTTTTATTATTAAAATAAATTTAAAGTCCTTGGAGACAAAAGGTGTTACACCATGAGTGGGGTCGAGTATTTTAATAAAAAAAATCTAATTATCAACTAGCCCCATATTACAACATACTTCACGAGGTGTTACCAAATACCTTTTAGATTATTTATCCATAATAGGCTTAACGAATTTGATGGCTCAAATTAAATATTGTTGGTAACTTCCGAAAACTTAATTAAGGAGATGTTCAAATTAGGACATTTTTAAAAAGGATTACACAGAATTAGCTTCTAATGTATTTACGAGTTGCATAAATTACGGCCAGAGTTTTGCTATTCAAAACAAACTCCTCATAATTACCGTATTGAAACGTATAAGAGCGCCAAATTATTCTTGGCGAGGGATTATTTATTAAGTAAATTTATGTAAATGAGGCAGTTAGCAAATCACCATCCTACTCAGTGGCGGATTTAGGTTGTCAGCGGCCCTAAGGCGCGAGATCCTTTCGAAGTTTCCTTTCAGTAAATTACTCCGACATTTTTCATGCAGGCCGCCTAATTTGAATTTTCCACGTGTGGTTCGGACGCAACAGCGATGTGGTTATTAATATTTCTGTTTGTTGGGACCTGGATGCGATTACTTTGGTGTATATGGAGGCTATGACATCACTTTTAATCAAAGTCGCCTCCGCCGCCAGCGCTGTATCAGACATCAATGGATTTATAGGACACTTCACATGAGGCTATAATCGGCTTAGGTCAACGCTAATACGCCAGAAACTGTCTCTCAAAAATGGACGGCGGGGCGTTGCTGATAAATCGGTTAAAATTATAATGGAGATTTGTTTTCTTTATTTGTGGCGTTGTGTAATCAACCGATCCGAATATTAAAGAGATCATTAAGTCACTGGCATGAAGAACCATAATTATTTACTTGAAGCAGCTTCAAGAATTTAAAATAATTACTGAGTTTCTTTATTAAATTGAGCTGTTGTTGAAGTTTAACAGCAGTTCTGGTTAGAAAGCAATTGAAATATCTACTGAAGAAAGAGTTGGTGCCATTAATCTCTAAAGTATAAAATATGATAGAATTATATAGTTATTCTCAAAATTAAGCTGCAAAAAGGCCTTTAATTAATGTCATCAAAAGAGGATTTGTAGTGAGTATACTGACATGATCTATGGATTTATAAATTGAATTTTATTTATCAAAGTCTTGATTTTTATCAAAATTATCTCGCACAAATACTCAAATATTTACTTTCTTCAACGTAAGGTCGACTTAACCTCCAAGTTGAAATATACATAAATGGTCATATACTTCTTACTTTATTAAATTGGCTGGTGTACAATTTATGCATTGTTAATTATTTTTATCTACTCCAGTGGGATAAGTAACTCATTACGTCACTCATTTGACACTTTATCCGTTAGATAATGAAGTTCATTACATCACTCAGTTAGGTAATGAAGCCATTGTGGTATAATGGCTTCATTGCCTAACTGAAATAGTGTCAAATGAATGATATAATGACATTTATCTACTCCAGTGAGATAAGTAACTCATTACGTCACTCATTTGGCACTATTTCCGTTAGGGAATGAAGCTCATTACACCACTCAGTTATGTAATGGCTTCATTACCTAACTGAATGGTGTGATGGCTGCATTACCTAACTGAAATAGTGTCAAATGAATGACGTAATGACATTTGCCTACTAAAATATTTTTGAAAATGACAGTTCTGACATTTCTCGTAATGCACTTTTCTTAAGTTTAGGCAGTTCTAAATAAAACTTTGTACAATGCATGTGTGATAATGCATCATTAATATACTTGCGTGCTTACCTACGTATATTAATGATGCTCTTATCACACTTGTATAGTAAATAACTATTATACAGGGTCCGGCAAAATGACCTCCCCTATTTGGAGAGGCCACTGGATGAGCTGTGGTGAGGATAAAGCTGTGTAGGGGGTATCGATCGGTAGCGGTGTACGTGCCGTTTTCAGGCACCGAAATGGTTTGGCTTTGTCAAACCGTGCTCTTTTTGGGAGGAGTTTCTTCGTAATGGTGGTTCTGTGGTTACTCTCCTTGTGCGGTGACATTTTCTGGCCCCCAAAGTCGCCTGATTTGATGCCTTGTGAATTTTTGCTTTAGGGATACTTGAAGGCACAAGTGTACAAACATCGCCCTATGACCTTGGAAGATTTTAAGGAGGTAATCATTCAGGAAGTTGCTACCATTCCACCAGAAATGGCACAAAGAACTATGCACTTCGGGAAAGACTTTGTCAGTCTGTCACTAATGGAGGCCGCCATCACCTGACAATTTTTGCAACACGCTGATATAAAATGCATAGTATATGTTATTCACAAATAAAAATATATTTTTTTAATCTTTCTTTGTTTGCCTATGTCAGGCCATTTTTTATTTTCCTGAATTCATAGAGTTACATTACCATTTCGTATAGTTTTGGGACAGAGTTGGCGAGCCTGCCTGTATATCGGAGCCATACTAATCATAACTTATCGCATAATGCTTCAGGTTCTCGCTTCAAAGAAAAATTCAGACACAAGCATGGCTTTTGGCTTCAGTTAAAGGTTTAGCGCACCGCGCCAATCTTTACATCGTTGTTTCCTGCAGCTGCGTGTCCTTCAGTTGCAAGAACGTTTATTTTCAAGTGACTCAAAATTCAGCCCACGAGAGCAAAGAGTATAGCTTCTACCTCTGTCACTTGTTAGCAATCACGCGTTGTCGGTTCGAACGCGGCTTGCGCTGTGATTGGACACACCTGGCCCGCGTGCGCCCGGAAACGCTACCCAAAAAAAAAACGTGGCCTGTATCGCTTCGAGGCATTCAGTCTGCGCTCGCGGCAGAGTCAAGTCGAGACAGTGTGTTTGGTAGGAGTCTTCACGCTTCAGGCGTGGAGGCGCCTTTAGTCCTTTTGTGCTGATTCAGCAGAATTTAGTTGTGTTTTCTTCTTGTGGCAGACGGCTCTTGGGTTGCTGTGTTTCTTTCGAGGTGTTGCTGATGTCCAGTGTGCCGGAATAAGCTACTCAGTACTTCGTAGGCCTGTGGCCTGTTTTAATCCGTCTCTTTGAGCGGGATTTCCCTCGAGTTAGCTAATTAGCTGCCGTACCGATGTTTCAATTTGCCATGAGGGCAGAACTCATCTGGTCCGCGATTAAGCTGCGGATATTCTCTTGGACGCCGATGCCTTTACCTGCACCATCTCAACAGTAGCAAAGCGACATGTCGACGTACGCCAACTTACGCCGCCGCGTCTTGAGGCTGACCCACTATTAAGGTAGTGTTCACTTTGTTGTAATTAACATTTGTGTAACAAACCTGTTTACCGCAAGCTGACATTTGCATCGCATTAAAACTTGCTTAATTGTCTTCCGATACTTCATTCAAACCTAGTACATTCAAGTGCAGATTTAACCTTTATGTAGTAAACGTGCTTGTCGCCAATTGACATTTCAATATAATCTAAATTGACTTACTGTCCGCCCGAAGTTCAGTCGAGGTACACTCACTGGTAGAAGTTAACCTTTGTTGTACGAGTTGTATTTTGTTGTTTATCAGTTAAGGCGCTTCCCAGCTGGGTTTACTCCGTTAAGTACTTATTCCTTTCACTGTGCCAAATTAATGTATGTGCCGACCACGTCGGTATAACTGTAAGTTTTCCGGTCATGTGAAGTGTCCCAATAGATGTATTAACCGATTAACGACTTATGATTTTTCCTTTGTCTTGTGCATGTTTGTTTACAGGGTGACTGAGTCACTGTGTTAAGATCGATGTAAGGTGAGGCCCGGACGTGATAAATGAGCGTTGCAGGTAGGTTGGCGCGCTTGTCGCTGGGCTGTGGGTTCCAGAAGTAGAATTTGAGTATTGCCCCGTTTGACCTCAAGGTTCGGTTAAGCGTGGGTCTCCTTGCTTAGACCTTGTGGCGCTCCTTTATTTGGTAACACTCTATACATATCAACACGATTGCCCTGTGGTGTCTCGTTTAGGACCACGCCCCCTCCCTGAGCGTATTTGAGCCGCAGCCTTTAGCCTGTTTCTTACGATTTCCGATTTCCAGGGTAAGTGTGCACGTTTCCCGGACTTGTTTAGCATTCGGCACTTGCTCATCCGTGAGTGTCGGTAAATCAATTTGATACTGTAACACCTGTAATTACCTTTTGCAATAGAGGAGGTATTTTTGCCAGACCCTGTACTACCTCAGCATTTCTTTTTAAACACGAGAACTCATTGAAGTTGGGACATGTATGATTGAAATATATTTGTAACTCCTCTTTCTGTTCAGAAAAATTACTACCGTTGTAATCTTTCGACATCAAGCTTCTATCTTGCAAAATCAGAGACGTGGCTTCTTACAAATGCTTATTTTCATAATTCTACATGTCAATTTTTTATTTACTTTAGGCATTACCTTTTTTTCTAAGTTCATCCTACTTTATTACCCTTTCCAATAAAAAAATGTGTAAATTTAGTTCCATTCTTGATTAAGGTCTCTAGTGTTAGCTTTATTTATTAAGTATAGGTCAACTAACATAACTGCAACGCAAATGTAGTGTTATTAAACTAACAAGTATCAATAAGGGTGTCTGTCTTCTTATTTTAATACAAACATTAAATTGGTATTAGTTGCCAATACAAAGAGACGGTAGTGGTTGTATATTGCAGATTAAAAATGAAATAGTTTTTTCTATAGCAAATGTTAAAGTATGCTTTAATTGACTCAAAACAAACAACTTTTATTTAAATTAAATATTACAGCTTCGTATTATCCTAGCAACCCAATCTAGCTACTGAGATTTTAAAATGTGATTGACTTTCCTTATTTTCTTTTGAAATTGTTAAAGTTCTTGCTATAGAAAAAATTGTATTATACACGACGATAAAGTTATTACTATCCACTCTTGAATCATTAACGTCTGGAATTCGTTTCGACATTAAACGATTCACTCGCGGATAAAATTTAACTTTATCGTCTTGTATATTAAATTACTATTTTCTACAACCACTACTAAAAGTAGGTCTTTTAGCACTAACTTGTTTCACTAACAATGACGTTTAGAAATCAGCGTGTTAAAAGTGAAATTAGCTGTTTACTTTCACAATTCAAATAATTATGTGAATAGTAAATAATAGTATATTTAAACCTCAGTTTATACTCTTAATGACAAATAAAATATTTGACAAGAGTGTTTGGTTGTTTCATTGACTTAATTTTAGTTTAAAAAGTTACCTAGCCATGATTACATTCTATCTTTGTTCTGCTACTCTTTTTGTTTTGTCTTCCATGTCGCACTCATTAATGCCTTATGTTCAAAACGGATTTCTGACAACCTGTAAATATCAAAATGATATAAAAATGTCTTAATGAGCAGCCATAATGTCGCAAAATAAAAGGTATTAGAACAAAGAAGAAATAAATTTTGAATTGTAACAATGAGAGCGTTACTTGAATATTTACATTTACACCTACGTATTACATATCAAATGCATTTTTAGACATCAAAGAAACAAATAAGAGAAGGAAAATAAAAAGAAGCGAAAGAAAAATGAATTGAAGTATATCCTTTAAGGAAAAGTTACTGGAAAGTATAAAACAAGAACAGTGAACAAATTGGTGGACAATAAACAAAAAGTTATCTTACATGTATTTCTAAAAGTCCTGACTCATTCACCCACTCATCAACGCCCAGCTCAACCCCTTGGACTTAGAAAGCTAAATTTTTTACAGAGGTTCCCTTTATTTATTTTTTATTTATTTATTTATTTAACGGTTAAAGACCATTTCTTTCACATACAAGTACATGATAAATAAGAAAATTTATACCATATGATACAACAATACCGAAATAAGCAATTAACATAATTATAATGATAATACATACAAAATACTACATAAATAAGCAATAATAAGCAATTAACATAAAAAATAATAATCTGAACATAAATATAAGGTGCCACATCTTACTAAGTCGTATTTTGGCGTATAAGCCTTCTAAAAGAACTATATGAGTGGGAGAAGAAGTCGATCTCGCAATCATTACCTATTTTAAGAAGCTTAGGTATAGGAGCATTTAGCGCATAATTTTGACTATGAAATTCAAGTTTAAATAGTTCTTTTGATCTGGTAACTCTAGTAGGTACTACAAAATTTATTTTTTCCAAAATCGTTGCGCAATCCATCGAGCCATTTAAGATTTTAAATAATAAGCAGAGGACTTGATTTTTACGGCGTTTTTCTAAACTGTCTAAGTTATACATCACACGTAACTCATTGGAATGTTTATAATGGATACTAGGAATAAGAAAGGATATTTTGAAATTCAACCCCTAAAGGGGTAAAATGGGGTTCCAATTTTATATGAAAAAATAATCATAAATAGACATTTCGACTTAAAACTTCGTAGGAGTACTCCTAAAAACAAATAAGCAAACACGTATTTCGTGATTTTCCGAAAATCAACCCCTTAGGGGGTGAAATGGGGTAAATACGCCTAAAAATCGATATGGGTGTCGTTATTGAGGTTTCTTGGGGCGTTGATTGCAAAAATGGCATTTGAAATTTGGACGGCAGATTTCTAATAGGGAGTAGGCATCCGCTAAGAAAAGATTTTTGAAAATTTAACCCCTAGAGGGGCAAAAACGAGGTTAGAATTTTGTAAAATCGAATTTTGAACTAAGTCATTCAAAGTTTTTGGACATATGTCCCCTGAAGGTGAAAATAGGAGATGGCGGGACGGGAAGGGATGGGATGGGAGGGGAGGGAAGGGAACGGGGCTAGACGGGACGGGACGGGACAGGGACGGAGACGGGAAAAGGGACGGGGACGGGGACGGGGAAAGGGACGGGGACGGGGATGGGATGGGATGGGATCACAGGAAATAATTAGTCATTATTTAATACACTAATAACAAACCTCGCGCGTACGAAGTCGCGGGTACCAGCTAGTCGCTAATAAGAAAAAATGCAGGATACGGGGGAGAGCTACGTGAAAGTATTGCTTTCTGATAATCGATCACAGCATCCAAAGATAAACTGTGAAATAAAACGAACCATCCTGTTACAAGACGTGAAAGCTTCAACCTCTGGCACTATATAAACTGCATTTCTGAAACGTCTCGATGAAAATAATGTGAAATTGTTAACTTTAGTATTCAACAATTCCTACAACTCTAGCAGCATCGTTACAGTGTATCCTAATTTTACGTAGCCCATATTTTGCCGCATTTAAAGAGTTTGATTCAGAAAGGCTCTCGTCGAAGCGCTTGTAGAACCTTTGAAAGCTCGTGTGCTTTCAGATTGCGATTTTTCAATTCCTCAAGCGTTCTGACTATGCGTCGAAATTGGCAGGACACGTACACGTCTAGACGGGGTTTATACGAGATGAGAGTAGACGCATGCCGAATTTGGAAAACTTGTTGCCCAGAAAAGTGTTTTGTAAGAGTGTTGTATCGGGCGCCTCATGACTCAACGAGACAAGGATTTGGTTAATGGAGATAACATATTGAATACGTTCGATCAATAGAGTTAAGCAACGCTCTTTCTGGTCAGAACTTGGATGGGAGTTCCACGGCTGCTTCCCTCGGCGCCTCGTGGTACGGCTGCCACGGAAATAGTTGGTCCCGGATGTCATAATAACATCATGACAGTCGTTAGTGGGGTTGGAAGTCCCCATAAAATGTACAGCGACGCCTATAACTGGCCTAACGGCTATTGACTGAGTACCAAAATTAAATATCTTGGAAGCTATTATTGTATGCAATACAATTTCTCAAATGTTGCTTGGTTGAGAATTAGTACAGTAAAATCGCCGGAAAACACCCCGTCAAAAAATTTATCGCTGCGATTCTTTTTGTGCAGTGGTTTAGGGTCGTTAGACAAGTGTAGAACCAAGCTGTCGTGCCCCCACTCCTTGTCAAACAGCCGCCATCTTGAAAATATTTTGACATCGGTTTTTCTCGCGATCGTACAGAAAAAGTTATTGAACAAAAAATGTTGGAAATAACATTATAAAATGTTTGGCCATTTCCGCAATACCGAGAAGGTGGTATTTCAAACAGTATAGAAATTACCAGAAATCGGTTTCCGCCATTCTAGCTCTGTGGGGGTGGTTTTTGCGGAAAATTGCGAACGTGAAAGTTGTAGTGCTTGAAAAAATGTGCACGAATCCATTTTAATAATGTGATTGCTTTAACTAGTCTCCGAGTTACAGCCCTTCAAAGTCCGTGCGGAGTGGGAAATGAACATTTCGGCGCAGCAAAGCAACCATTTCTTTTTTACGAAGTATAACAACAATAATATTCGGATCTTTTAGATACTTTTCGTTCTCAGAATCTTATCACACTGGCTTCGATAAGAGAATTTCTACCTCGCGTAGTCACGGGTTTTTGGTCCTCGCCGACTTCTTCTTTGCAAACAAAACAGCGATTGGGCATTTTGTATGAACAGAACAACTTCTCGGTATCGAAACACTGACCAAAAATGTGTAGCATTTTATTTCCAACATCTTTTGTTGAATAACTTTTTCTATGCAACCAATCGATCGCGAAAGAGAACGATTTCAAAATGTTTTCAAGATGGCGGCTGCTTAGCAGAGGGTTGGAGCACGGCTTTTTGGTTCTACATTTGTCTAATGACCCTGGGCAAGAAAAATCGCGGCGGCCAATTTTTTAAGGCAAATGGACAATTTTACTATACTAAATGACCAGTTTACTAATATGATTTTTTTTTCTATAAAATCTAAAAGTGTGGTTTTTCGTTTTAAGTAGGTTATATTCAGCTAAGAGAAACAACAGTATATTGACTTTTTTACGACACTCTGTAAAGAGAAATTCCCATATTTTAGATTGACATTGGCTTAAATGGCTTTTGCAATATTGATATTTCAATAAAGGTACAGTAAAATGTTTATAAGGAGAGAAGGAAAACGAATCATACTGAGTGGGTTTACGTTTTGTACTACATTCTTGTTTATATTTAACGTTGACGTATATAGAAATCCGCAAAAACAATTTCTGTTTCTTTAAGGTAAAAAAGATATTGTTTCCTTTATTGTTTTGGATATATTTTTACTTTGACATGCGCCAACATACAAATAAAAAATGTAGTTCAAAAGATGAATCGACTCAGTTTCATTTGCTTTTGTATCTCCTAATGAAAGTTGTACTGTAGTAACAAAATTGCTCCAAAATAATTGAAAAACTTTATTTTTAAGTGTTTGACTATATACAGTGCGTAAATTAAGTATGGAAACGGTGGTATTATTTGCTTATGGCCATAGATAGAACTCTGAAATTTGGTATACAAGTAAAACATAGGGTTTTCTACTAATATTCGTGGTTCCAATTTTTTTATCGATCGTTACGACTGCAGCGCGGCCAACTTGATTATTTTTTTAATTGAAATGGGGGTCGAAAGTACCTACCATCATTAGAAAGCTGTTTTTGTGTAGAATCCACCGATGTAGCACTTGATATGGCAGTTTTGGAAACAACTTCACTCAAGTTGGCCGTGGTGTAGTCGTAACGATCGATAAAAAATTGGAACCACGTATATTAGTAGAAAACCGTATGTTTTACTTCTATGCCAAATTTCAGAGTTCTATCTATGGCCGTAATACCACCGTTTCCATTCTTAATTTACGCACTGTATATACTATATATTATAGTCTATTAAGGGAATAAAGAGATTTTGATGGTATTATGATTGATGCATTTCCATTCTTGTGACATTTTAATCTTTTTCTGAGAGACATAGTTGCATGCGCTGTTTACTAAGCTAACATTCTAAGAAAGTGGAATATACTAATTGCATAAAAAAGATGCTACATACTCAAATAGATGTTCAATAAATAACTTCTGAGCCGTATTAACATAGATTATATAGTGCAGATCTGTTCAACTTGTCGACTACTGTCAAATAAAGAATTTTCATGTTGCTCAGTAGTATATGTGAGAGTCAGCCACTTCCTTCTTGTGCAAGCAAAAGACGGTTATTATTCTTCAGATGGGGTCCGCCTAAATTGATTTTATGTATATTATCTTTATATACTCGCTTCAAATTCCATACCATGTGATTCTCTTTGTAAAGTGAAATGCAGATGAACATTTTAGAAATTACGAAACAAAGTAAGTCGTACCTGAAAGCTGTAACCGTAAAGAATATTCCTGGTGAGAGGCCATGCTCGGCCAACACATCAAGTGAAGCCTAGCCAAACTATCCGAATTTGTTCCAATAACAAGCTAGCTTTCTTTGAGGCTGCAACCCTTCTTCTCAGTGGGCTACCCTACTTTTTTCTGGGTCATAGATTGGTTTCCTCCATAACAAGTTAAGATATTTGAATTGTGAACTGGCCTTTATCTTGCAGCAGCTAATGGTTCCATTTTTCCACAACACGTGTGCTATTAAGAATGTCTTCCAAATCGTTGTTCATCAAATCTAATTAATTTTGTTCAATGAGGGGGGGTTTTGTGGGAAGTTACTGGTTTTAGGATCTTTCTCCAGAATTCCATACAAATCGTTAAAGGCTTCAAACCGACATCTAGATTGTTTTATAAGACGTTGATTTTAAAAAGTTTACGAGTGGTGAGCATCGTGTCTGTTATGTATAAATATTATTTAAAGATATTAATTTAATATTGTTTTTAGAAATACGTATTGACCCAAATTTCGTTCCTTTTTACAAGATAATTTTCTGATTTATTCTTTTAGGCATGCTGTATATGACTTTAACGTTCTGTAAATTTATAATATAAAGAGGAAATGCCACGTTGCATAAAGTGACTTTACTATGTAACCATCTCAAAATCAGCTTAAGATTATTCCTTTGATTTATTTAACATTTTTCTAACGGGTGTTCATAAACAGTCGTCATCCCAGTTGCTTTGAAAAACAAAATGTTATGTCTTTGATTAATTCGTGCAACACAATGAAACGTCATTGAGTACTGTCATAGCGCATTTTTTCTCAATTTTAATAGACATACGTCTCTGAAGTCAAAACCTACTGGGATGACGACTGTTTATGAACACCCGTTATTTGGACTTGTCGGAAGATATTGCGTGGTAGTTATCATAAACTGATTCGTTGTTAAAAATTGTAATTAGCAGCTATAGAAGGTAAAGATTAAAACATTACATTCTACTATTAGCTTAACACTCCTGTCAGAAGACAGACTTTTAGTCTGCTTTATTCTAGCAGCTTTAGCCGTTTTTCTTCTACGGAATACATAATTCTACGGTCGTCTCAAAATTACAACTTTTTACTCAGTTTCTGGTACCGAAAGTGCGTTATGAGTGACTACATTCAGTTCTTTTAATTTCGGCAGACCTAAAACGTATAATCTGTGAGCAATATAATCTTTTTAATAGGAAAAGTTGTTAGAAAAAGCTACACAGAACCACAAAAATAGTCGAAATTCAGATTTTGAGCCAAAATTGTTATTATTAATAACATTTTATAAAATAATTGTTTCACTTCTCACTTTCACACCTGTGTATCTATTTTATTTATGTTTTGATGGACAAATATTCGTTAATTATGGTTATGCATCTATTTTTAAAATGACTTTAATGCATGCAAACCACTAACCTATTGAAATCAAAAATAGATTCGAAAAATCAGGGTAGACTTAGTATTATTGAAAACAAGTCTTTCCAAATCACAATGAGGTAGTATAATGGACCAAAGTTTGAAATCGATTAGAAAATAGATAAAGAAGATACAGGAGTGTGAAAGTGAAAAGTAAAACATTTATTTTATAAAACCGTATTAGTAATCAAAATTTACCGATAAAAATTTCGATTTCGGCAACTTTTGTAATTCTTCTGTCAATAACTTTTCTATATAATTAATTTTACTATAATCCTCATTCGGATATATGTTTGATAACAATAGGCTAGTGATTTGTAATAACATTATGTAAAAATGGTTATTTTTAGGGTAGTGTATGTGACTAAAATTTAAAATCGATTGAAAAATAAATAAGTAAGATACAAGGGTATGAAGATGAGAAGTGAAACACACTGTAGATATTCAACTTAAATTCCTAGTTTAGATTCTCTGTACTAAATCTGGTAGATTTATATCGTAAGTGTAATGAATATTAATGTTACATGTTACCTTCCTACCTGCTACAAAATTTCTTCGCGTTGTTACTCTCAAATCCTCTCGACCCGAATTCCACAATTTTTCCCTTTTTGGTACCTGATACTCTACTTATCACTTCAAACGTAGCAAAACGTGTAACTCTTAGGTATTGATATTGGGATGTAAGTGTAATTGATTATTAGCTGTTTTGTCATTCAGACATCTTGGGTTGGTAAGTTACCTATTATGTTTAATTAATATTTTTTCTTACTTTGGTGTAGAAAATACTCACTTTTCACACGAATTTGCGTACAGGAAGTGATCACTTACTGCACTCTAACGTCAAGTGACAATCATATTGGTAGGTTAAAACTGACAAATGTATTTTTTTCTTTAGTCATGAGTGGGGCAGAGTTAAACGCGAGTGGGCGACTGTATTGTACAATATTTTAGCTACGATAGAACCTAGAAAATTCAGTAAATATTTATTAAAAAAAATTATATGTAAATTAGATTTACTAACAACCAGTCGTATTTTTTCGTGGTTAAACATTTTTAAATTCTTTTAATATGATGTCGACACTCAAGATAGCCAAACAGGGATGTGAATTGTCATCAAAATTATGTAATGGTTAGACATAGACATGGTACTAGAAGAATTAGCAAAATTGGCTTAGCAGCGATAGTTTGAAACAATTTTTTGGCTCCGCTTAATTGTTTCGCCATTTAGCAATTTATTTCCGGGCCAGCCTGTATATTCCCACTTGAATTATTATCCGCTGTATTTCAAACGATATCAAATCTTGTTTCGCGCAAGAGTGCTGGTTTTGGTTTTTCCGAAATTCACTTGTTATCGCTTTGCGCCAGCGGGCATTCTATTTCTGCATTCGGTTGAAGTAACTTGCTTCTACGAAGGCATTCCCGCGTGCTACCGCACCAATTTTTAATTAACTTCGTTTGTGAGCTGATGACTAAAATCAGGTATGTCTACGCTGATTGTTTGATATTCATTTTAGTAATTTTCCGTTTTTTTATTAGCTCTTTGACGATATTCTTCAACGTCACTTTTAAACGCCATTATTAAATGCCGATTTTAGACGACTCCTTATTTGGATTTCCTAATTAACACCCTAATCAATAACTTGGACCCGCAACTCCTTTCTGGAATGTCACCTTGAGCTTGCCAAGTGGTACAAGGAGCATCTATTCCATTATCAAATTCGGCCACGAGTTCGAGATTGCTGTCGGCTTACGTTAAGCTAATCCTGGTCCAATTCCGTGCCTGCCGGCAACGTTTTTTTCACCACCCAGGTTGGTCTTGTTTCAACTTTTGTTGATAACCACGTCCGCCTATGAATTGTTAGCTGAATCGATTGTAACGACGCTTCCGATTTACAATTTACAAATTTAATACTACGCTTTACAAATTTAAAACGTAATGTATTAATTATTCATAAATCTATGCGTTACAAATTTAAAACATAATGTATTAATTGTTTCCAAATTTACAATTCACAAGTTTAAAGTTTTGCTAAATGAATACGTATTAAGAATTTTGTAAGAAGTGCCCTCACGCCATTTTACTATCATTACCGAGATAACGGTTAAAACATATGACAGTGGTAAGCTTACTCCTTCATTGAATTGCAATCATATTCAATCCAAGAGCCCAAAAAAGGTTCACATATTTTTTGTGCGTGCTGCATTTTCAGTATTAATAATATACTGTATTTAAACTTTGTGATAAACAATTTACAGACCTAATTACGATGTTGCAAGCAACTATTATTTATTAATTAAATAAACCTAATTGTTGCTGTAATTTTATTTATTTCTCGAAATCTGTGATTTCTGGCGCCCTGTATTTTTCTTATTATTAAAAGAGCTTGCAGCAGTTCAGCTGATGATGGAAATCTGCGACCCAAGGCCACCGAATTTGAAGCTAGCTAGGTCATTGCGGTGAGTAAGAACATTTCAGAGCTACCGTGGTGTATAAATAATAAGGGGGTTGATCTGCGATTATACTACCATTGATTATTATTAGTGATCGATCGCAGGTTGGCTTCTTTATTGTTTCAAGTTCATCGGCGATTGAATATGTCATATGTAGTTTTATAATCGAATAAAGGGTGTGTAAAATCTTATGTTCAAAGATTGCTCTCCATTTTGATGGGTGCTGCCTATGCAAATGAAAATCAGAAAATACATGAGCAACAAACTTGTTAACAGAAGCTTAAAAATGTTCATTATAATGTATTTTAACTACAAAACATCAGGATTTTTGAGTAAACAAACGGTTTCGTTTCTGTATCTTATTTCTGATGCAAGAGAAACATGCATATCAATTGAGTTAATATAATGTTGCTACTTGCTAATTCTATTCAACAATTACTTGTACTCCTATTAGAAGTAGGATTTAGTAAATTAGTTTATACTGTGACAGATGAATACATTTTCTAGACCGACGAAATGCAAACAACCAGTCAACTTTTTGTTAAAAGGATTTATGGCACATTAAGTTCTGGTTGACTAAGCAGCATTAAAATGTTGCAATGACAAGTTACTTTAAATACTTAAAAGCTATTAACAGAGCTTAAAGATTTTTTTCTTTCTAAAACGGCATGAATTGGTATCTCTTTACAGGTGCGGTAGGAAAGAATTCAGTTTTCGAATTGTCATTATTTACTGTCATAATTAAATTAGTATTTATCCCTGTTTCGATATTTAAAATAAATCTCTAGTTGTGCTTTACATCTTACTATAATAAAATTATCCTTAAATACCTTTAATTTATATCGAATATTATTCCGCTCAACTCGCTGTAGAACTTTGGCCTCATGTCTTAAAAACACCCTGTAGAGCATTTTATTTTTGTTTGATATATGTGTATATATACCGATGGGGCCACAATTATATATAACAGCAATAAGATAACATGAACAAGAAGATAACACGTATTGCTTGAGTAAGAAAAAGATAAACATAGTAGCAAATATTCTTGAAGGCTCGACTCTTAATTTAATTATGACATTTGTCAACTAAACATGCCTACTAAAATATTTTTTTCGTATGGCCCTCTCTTTCTTACTCAAGCATTCTATTTGCTTGTTCATGTTATCTCATTGCTGTTATATACCGGGTGTCCATTCTCAAAGTCGAACATAGGCAATTAACATTAGTGCATTCACTCCTTCTTTATTGAAATAATTCATTTTTCTGTATATAATTTTAACAGCCGTTGACAGAAAATACCTGATCTACGCCAAATAATTACCAATTTTTTTGACAAATGCTATCGAACTTGAAAAGCAAGGCATGGCATATTTAAAAATTCTCAAGTTTTAAATTAGCATTTTAAAATAAAAATCGCATCTTGAATATTATTATTGCTATCATTTGATGCGTAATAATTTTATCTTTCCACTGATACCATTAGCTTCCCTGTAAGTTGAATTGGCGAGCAGGAATCGGCAAAAACATTCAATACAATGTTAATCGCCTATGTTCGACTTTGAGAACGGACACCCGGTATAATTATAGCCCCATCAGTATATTATTGTACCTAACAAATACATTTTGGTCATTATTGAATGATAAAAAGCTTCTCCAATCAGTGTTCAAACTACGTTTAACCATACTGAATTTCTTAATCCATGTTTTTAGATCGAAATGCAATATCTTGACTCTATTTGTAATTGTAAATATAGTTTTATGTGTACGCAGCGTTTACAATAAAGGACCGGTCTAATTGAACTTCAAACAATGTATAAATGCAGACTTTATATGCCATTAATTTTAATGCAGTTTTAACATCAACTGTGTTTGTTTCCAATTTGTTACCGCGGAATAAAATTGCTAACACCAGAAGGTTTAACTGGCAGTCTTGCTCACACAACTTACTCCAACCCTAATCACTTTAAACATCCGCTCAACTAGTTTAGCAACTCGCAAATATTAAACCTGGTAATTTTTATCAACCAACTACTTTCTCTGAATCACTTCCTGAAAGTGCAAAATTGGAAAACCTCAGACCTTGAAATAGTTGTCTAATACGTAGCTTTAAATTTAACACAGCTTAATTCAAGTATCTTGATGTTCAAATTACTTTCTATTATTTATTGCTTTTCCATATCTCAGAGCTAAAGTTTTATTTATTTGCTCTATATTTTTAAGGATTATGTATCATTTTAGATAACTTTCAAGATCCATATTGTGCTTTACACAAAGACCAACATCTTTCAATATGTTGGGCAACATAATGAGAAACCGTTATATCTAAGAAACAAATATTCGTCAGAATTATAATGTTTAAATTAATATTTAAAGAATTTTATATTTTTTTTTCTTTTCTCTGTCGAACTAAAACCTTACTGGTGACATTTGTAGATTACAGTATAAGTTATATTTTTCTCTGCCAAAGAATATAGGTATTGCAATATTTACTTTGGAAGGATTACATTTCTATAGAACGTTCTTTATATAAATAACTAGCTGTCAGATTTATCCACATTTTGACTACACTTGAAAATTTTTGTACATTTTTCATAGAAGAAATTGGATATCTACCCTTCTAAATAGTTAATAGGGACGTAATTTTTAATAAAGTAGGAAATAATGTTATTAAAAACGATACTAAAAAAATTTACTAGCTATACAGCTTAACATATAGTTACAATGCATTATTTTGCCACCAAATAATTGTCAGAAACTGCGAATGTCATACTAACAACTAACAACTAACAGCTTACCTCTCTTGCGACCGCAGCGTCATAGTAGGCCTGGGAAACACTCCGTCCGCTGTGCACAGCACCCTTATGAAACCTTCATCGCCGCCAGCCAGCTTCCTCAGCATTAAGTTCTTTTCTGGAACTACAAAAGTGGCCGTTACTCCATATTTACCCTTTAATTCCCCGATCAGCTGTTTATGCCTGTGCATCGGCCGTTACTTTTAATAAAGGATAAGCAGCGCAGCTCACAGGTATAGAACTTTATACAAATTTTATAAGCTTTAAAGAGTGCACGTGATATTTTATGAGCCTGAGTGACATTATTCACCTGGGAAGGATAAGTAGAAACATGAAATGTCAGGGAGAGATTTGTCGGTACTTGGGGAAGTGTACCACTAACTTTATATCCAGCGAATTCGTTGGCCCGATAAAGAGCCCGAAATTTATTTGGTTTGTAAATCTGCTTTCGGGTGTCTTTTGCAACATTAGCGCCTCCATCTTTTATTCAATCTTTTTGGGATTTTGACTGACTAGCATTACCAATAATACCACTGTTTTACTTGTTAAAATGTATTATAATTTTTTAGTGTTGTTTCAAATAAAAACACTGGACTCCATATGGAAATGTAGACATTTCGGTTTCCTAAAAGTATTAACATGTTGACAGATTATCGTTGTCATACAGTATATTTCACCTTTGACTGTTCTATATAATAAGTGAATTAAAAAGAGTAAATCGTCACTCAACGGTAAATCGTGTTTCCATTTTTCGAGTAATACTAAAGGGTTTACAGAAAATATTAGAATAAAGCTAATCTCGCTAGCTGTGATATGAGCTTAGGATCCACAGAATTTATCAATGGCTATCTTTATTGGTAACAGATTAAAATACTAATACTACAAAACATTTTGTTAGGTCATACTAAAAATGACCGCAGCCACTGCCTTCTTATACAAGTGCAGAAAAGGGTGAGGAGACCGCTACACTTCTTTGCGAGAACTGTCAATCAGTATAGACAGCCATAGCAAATTTCTTTATAAAAAAATGCGTGAGTTTAAGGTTATCGTTCCCTAAAATGTGGCAAGCATTTTGGGAGCGTTAGTGGCCATTCGAGGTTATTTCGGCGTTATCGCATTAAATGTAACTACCAAGGTATATCCTAGAAATCTGAAATTTAGTTTTCCGTCTCACTGTTGTGTAGTGGAATTTCATAATTTAATGCTGTCGCCGAGTTTTGTAACGCCGCGTTTTAATTTTATTTCAAAATCACGTTAATGCATTTGGAAACTCACCTCGGACCACTTTATAACTAATTATTGTAGCAAAAGAATTCGAGTTTATCGCAGCAGGCGTGTGTGCGAAGTGATAAAAGCTGTGTTTTGCGCGTTGGAACTTATCTGGCATTTCGATTCTAGTATGCCGCTAAAACAGCCGAATAGCTGACAAAGTATTGATTTTTCGGAGGCACGCTCTGACGGATGTTAATTGCTGGGCTTACTGAAGCCATTTTTGTTGCTTAACAAGCGAAGCCGTAAGGCGTTATTCTTCTTAATGCTCATTCAGCGTAGGTAAGAAAGCTTATCAAAATGTATTCCCTGCGTACTGATCTTTTTATTCAAGCTGGATTATTTGCGCTGCCAATAATTGAACCACTACGGTGCCGTTTCTACGCAATTAGTTTATTTTGTTTTCTAATTTTCAAATATTTAGGCCGTTTAGTATGGACTAGTGGGTTAATACCGGCTAGCATAAGCTCAAACGAAGGCTAAATTCAGCTAATTCAGTTCCCCGATTCTGCTTCCGTATGTGGTCAGGAATTCCCGACATGTGCCGCATCCTTTTGGTATTAGCTAACTTCTAGCAGTGGCTACCTTGGAATTCTCAGAATTTCGCAGCCAAACCCGGCTTAGCGTCTTCAATCATTGGAACACCATATGATTCCACCTGCAATCGCTGGACTTCAGCACCAAACTAAATTGTAGGTACATGCCATTATCAGGTCTATTTTAAATCGACAAGGCATTCGCCTTAATTAGGTCAGTTCCTACTAAGATCTTAGCAAATCAAACTGAGCGTATTTAATTAACTTTTTGGCTCAACCTTTTATGACGCTAATGAGCGCAAATTTAAACAATTCAAAATTGCTGAAATAAGCATGTGCGTGAGCCGCGCCTTAGGCGTTGTGCATTTATGCATTGCGATAGCACAGGTGTTGTCTTGAAGGTTGGAATTTAAGCTAAAATTAGCATTTTGTGGTTTGAATATTTGAAAGTCAATTCCTATTTGTGATTTATAATTCATTTAATGGGCATTACTCCTACACTATTTTAATTGTTGTCATATGGCCAGAGGGTAATTGCAAGTAATTCATGTGTTACAACGACATTTGGGTTTGAATAAATGCTCCTATTGCTATTATTTGTTTGTGTTTTCTTCTGCAACCCCTCTAGCTGAACGAGTAATCTAGGTATGCGGTGGACCACCAAAGGTAGGTAGCGTAATTTTAAGTTGCTACTTTTGTTTCTATATGTTGTGAGTCACGACAAGGCGCCCAATTTCTATTGATCCCTCTGTTTAGTTTTAAAACCCGAAGCATTTCTTAGCCTGGTCCTTACACCACTCCATATTCTGCCGAGAGTTAAAAGAGCTAGCCGGGGTCTTGTCAACCCCTTCGTTTACAGGCGGTACAGTTTAATTTTGTTTTCGGACATTTTACATATAACCATAATGTTGTTTGACAACAGGAAGCCTACGGAAATGCGGAAAAATAGAGGAAAAGGAGTCTTCTCTAGAAGACGTCGCTACAATTATTCTAAAAATGTACCTTAATGCGGTGGAAATTACTATTTTTAGTGGTATTTTTAAGTATCTAGTCAAATCAAACGAGCGCTTGAAATATGTGCTTCTCCCGGCACCTCGTGGTACGGCTATCACGGAAAAAAGTTGGTCCCGGTTGTCATAATAACATCATGACAGTCGTTAGTGGGGTTGGAAATCCCCATAAAATGTACAGTGCAGAATAAAATAAAATAAAATAAAATATTGTGGTAACAACATTGCTGATATAATTTATAAAGTGGCTAACTACGATGGTTACGTTATAGAGAAACGAATAACGAGAAGCAAAAAGTAGTGCCATGTTGAGTTCATTTTGTTGAAATACACATTTAGTTTTCGTCAAATGAAATAAAAGCAATACCATATCTTTTGTGTTTAATAATTCCCCCTCTTTAAAAAAGTTAAAGCATCAATATTATTGAAACAAAAACACTTCGTAGTTTGAGGAATAATATAAATAATATTCTTGCTGTATGTAATTTTGAATGGAAAACGGCAAGACAACACAATATAATGAACTGAAGAAAAATATAAATCGCTACCAATATAAGTTTAGATAACACTAATTTATATATAATTATATATTATATATAATTACCAATTTCCGTTTGGAATCAAACGAAAATTCTACAGATAATTGACTAGCAACGTCAAACGTCGCAGAGGCCTCTGTTGTAGCTTAATTAATTTCGATCTAATTTGACCGTCCCATCAATAATGGATGCACTGACGGTTATTATCTGTCAAAGACTTTGTCGACTCACGATATCAATGACACGCATTGGAATGGCAAAGCATGTACAAAGCCACATTAGATACGACTTTGAATGCCTGGATGGAAAAAACAGGCAAAACCAAATCGGACCAAAATTAAATCCGATGTCCTGATCTGTAGAACTACGTAATATCGGAAACCGTGGAAGAGGAAATTGCATTCGCTGTACGTACCTCAAAGGATCGGCGGAGTTGGATTTGCCATTGAGACCCGATAAATCATTTAAAGAAGAGCGAAAATCGAGAGACGTCAATTGAAGTTACGCACTGAATTAAGATATTAAGCTCATTTATGTTTTACGAAGTGGCGAGCAAGGCGGAAACATCAAACGGATTCTCAAAGGTTGCACCGGTTTCTTTGAAAGGGGATATTACGGAATTCCGGAAAAATTCCGTCTGCAAAGTAAATAATTGTTAATTAAGACAGAAGCAGCGTTGGCGTTTTAATCGAAAATATGGTGAATTGAATCGCATTTCAATTTATCTGATATAAAAATGCAGATTCTGATATTAATAATTCAAAGGAAGAAGAGTATCTATATGAATATATTGATATATCATTTCAAATAATACACTTTCAAAATAATTTTATTGCACTTGAAGCAATACTCTCACTGTGGCAGGATTCATTATTTAAATTCCAAATTTGTGCATATTAGATTAACTGCTTTACAGCTTTACGTTTCGAAAAATTTGAAGCATAACATTTTGTAATGCACGCGTTTTAATATAATTATAGACATGTCGTAGTGCAATCTGTCTTCGTTCATCCGTAAAGCTGAACAATATTCCTGGCCAATGTAAGTATTAAGTTTTACCAAGTGTTTCATCCCGGTTTATGGGCAAAATTACATACCCCATATTATTATAATTTTCCATGAGAATAAGGATACCGATAGATGAACTTCAACGATAACATTTCTGGTAGACAGGGCTGTGGTCTATTACTATTGTTTTGAAATATATGCATAGGTAAATAAATTAAATAGAGGACTAGAAGCTGTCTGAACCCATGGAAACTACATTGAATAAAGGCATGCTAATAGAATAATACTACATGTGCGCAGTAGCTGTTATAAACGTGATGAGGTATAAAAAGTGCGAAAAAACAATCGGATGAACATACAATAACCGTATCAAAGGAAAAAACTTACGTAATGGCGTTGCAAAGTAAACAATTCGAAGAGCAAAACTACTTGTCAGTGGAAAATAGTTGAATAAGTAACTTGTTTTAAATATTTTCTTATCGAAAAGGGTATACCATCATCAAAATTATAAGCTGAATATCTGCGATGTTCATATTCAAGAAAATATGTAGATAATATAAAATATAGCAGTACTTGGCCGATACAAAACTGAAACGATTGCGCTGTTAGAATTCATACATATAAACTGATGAATTGATGAGTTTAGAAGAGCGGAAATGCTATGATAAACTATAAATCCAAATGAGAAACATAGAAGATGTATACAAAGACCTGCCTTCTTTTAAGTGTAATGCAAACATGATCACAACGTGTCAGGACATTTTTAAGCTGTACGAATGTACGGTTAGTAGAGTATTTTTCTAGATTACGACCCCGTGTGTATATAAGTTTTTCATGTTCTTCCGCTCGAATTTAAGCTTATCTAATTTTATGCACGCTTTTAGTGACTTTTAGCGCACGCTATAGGCCGCTTTATTTGGCTTGTGCAAGCCCGGACATAATTCTTGTAAGCAGGCGTGCAGGTGGCGCGCCCGGCCGCTGCGAGCGAGTTTTGAATATCGATTTTGTCTGGAAACACGTTCTATAATATTCCACGAGTTGTATTTAATGAACAACGCCCATGAGTGCCAGAGAGAGGGAGACTGAATGGTATAGCTCGGTTTGCGTCTGGTCGGCGCACAGCTGCATCGGCCCCTACCCGTTTTTGTTTCTCGGCTGCAGCGTGGCGTGAGTTGGCAGTTGATCACAGGCCTAGCTGGGGACTGCAAGCGGTTCTGTGTGGGTGTGTTGGAGCTTGAGGGGAGTCGGGTAAATGATGGTGACTTTTCAATGTTGTGTTGACCCCTGTTTGGGACCCTTTAGGGATGGTACCATCATCGGACCCTCTTCTAGCTTGTTGGAGCCACCCGTTTCATTCCGCGACTTAGGGATACGAGACGTCGGCTGGACGTCGCTTCCGAACACCGCAGGCGAAGCTATGTGATGAGGTATTGTACTACTCGTAAGACGCCCACGCTAAGCATGAGTGTGCGCTAAATGAACATTTGTTGTGTCACCTCTTTGTGCATTAAATAGTGCGAGCACCATTGCTATATACAGGGCCTTCTGCCAAAACATTTTCCTTTGCGCTAGATTTATTGTCGCTAAGCAAAAGTGTGCGCTAACTTAACATTTGTTGTGTCACCCCCTTTGTGCATTAAACAGTGCGAGCACCATTGCTATATACAGGGCCTGCTGCCAACACATTTTCTTTGCGCTAGACTTATTGTCACTAAAGATGAGCGGGCGCTAAATTAATAGTTGTTGTGTTAACATCCCCCATTTCTGTCACGCCTTGCGTACTAACCATTATTGGTGCACCGTCTTTAAGTAAGCTATTTGTCTACCCTATTTATGTACTCCATTTTTGTACCGTATGTGTTTGAAAGACAATAGATCCACTTGTCAAACGGCTCCGCTGCATTTCTCTTTGTCTTGCATGTTGATTTTCAGTGTAAGCCATCTGTAGTGTCGTCGCCAAATTGGCGGCTAATGGACGTTCCGAGGAGCGTCAAGGTAGGTTCAAGGGCTCCGGCTGCCGGCTTCTAGGAGTCTCAAAGTTGCACCCATACACTGGTTCGTGGTTCAGTCAGAAGCGGGTTCAAATACCGAATTCCGTGGCATCCTATTATTCTGTAACATTCTGTATATGTCGTCACACTTGTCCCTACGGCGCCCCGTTTATAGGACCACGCCCATCTCCCTGAGCGTATTTAGCCGTGGTGATTAGTCTGTTTTCGAGAATTCCAGAGCGAGTGGTGACGTTTCTCGGACGTGATAAGTTAGGTGGCACTCTCGTACCCCAATGTGTCGTAAAAACAGTTTTATACCGTAACAAACGGTTGAAATTAAAGGAACTGTTAGTGTTCTTCACAGCTAGTAGATCATTATACGGACTAGTTTCACACCAATGTCTGTGTTTTTCTTTTATTACTTACAACAGTAATAACAATAACAGTCATTTATTCATTTTGTTTTTGAGCAAATGCCCCATGTTTCAACCACCTTTGTCGATATTGGGATTTGTTCATCCACTTCTGTGCAGCTAACTTTGTTTCGACAATCCATCTTCTGTTACGGCGACCTCTTCTTCTTTTTACCATTGTGCGTTGCCATTTAGTAGTTATTTTGGCCAGCGATCTTCCAGTTTAGCCGGGTGACCATCCGACTTCCACTTAAGAGAGTTATTGCACTTTGTCACATCACAATTTTGCTTTATTTCAGTTACTCTAACACGATTGTTTAATATTAAATTTAAAATTGATCTTGGTGTTCTATGCTGGATAAGTGCAACCTTGTTGCGTGACCATTTACTTGTTGCCCAGGTTTGTGCATCATAAATTGGGGTAATGCGCGTATCAAACACTTCTTGCGTTATCCTTAATAATGGATTATTTTTGAAAACATGCTTGAATGACCAAGAGGTTTTCAACCTTGTACGTATTATTATTCGTTGTATTTCCTTCTGTTGCTTATTTTCAATGGATATTCTTTGACCTAAGTACAAGGCTTCAGAGGCAGTTTGCAGTTTACTTTTGCTTACTGCTATTGTAGGTTCTTTTTCATTTATTAACAACTTTGATTTTGTGAAGTTTATTTTTAGACTGACCTCGTCGCTCGTTTATTAAGTTCATTTAGCATTTGTTCCATTTTCTTTGCAGATGAAGCAAAATGATACTCGCACACATCTTCGGCCAACTTCAGGTTTGACAGCTTTTACCACTTATTTTAATAGGCGATTTTGCCATTTCATATTTCTGAGGAATGGTTCTAAGGTGGTGTAACGAAAGCATCACCATGTGTAGCGTACATCAGTGATTTGGAGCAAGGCCTGCAAATATAGCGCAGTCGATAATAGGCATAATTACAAACTTCAGTTCAATAAGCTGTGCAGCCTATCACAGCGGAAACTAATTTTAGATGTTATACTACGCCCAACTAAGTGTCTAGTAACGTAAACTGATTAATTAACGTCGCTAATAACACACTACATGAGCGAATTCACTATAAAAGGGCACGAAATATAGCACCTGGAACTCGTCAGCATTAGACCATCTATAAACTGTAGGGGTTCCGCAACGTCAAAGCAAGTAGTCGCTTAACCCTTTTGGGCAACAAAAGGCGGCTCCCAGACGAGAAAACGTCCGAGTAATAGTAACATAGCAGCCGTTCCGCAAGTCTTCATAGTACATTAATATATCACACTAAAGCAATCTTCCAGCATTTATATACGTAAAGTGTGGAAAAGGCGAAAGTGAGACCACGAATCTTTTCTTACTTTCCCTGTCTAAAAAAGGAAGGAAGTACGGTAATCGCAAAAAATCACCTTAAGAGATTTCTTTAGAACTTTACGTTTAAGGGTCCCTAGACGCAAAACAGGTTTCCTCAATTCCGTTGGTCGCCCTGTCAACCTGCCTGTTTATCTTGTCTGTCTGTTTATTGCCAGCAAAACTCAAAAACTATATGTTGGAGGAAGACGATATTTTACGTGCGGATTATATGCCTTCCTGTGATGAAACCGAGAATATACACAGGGCAAGTACCGCAACAAACATAAACTATACCTATTTTTGCTCAAAAACTATTATTTAAATGAAAGTAATATTTTGCATATACTTTAGGCTTTTACTAATCACGAAAAGGGGCAAAGTTTGGACCCAACGTGTGCAGGGTGAGCACCTTATAAATTAAAACTTTGTTAAATTTGCTTTAACTGAGAAATAGAGACAAGTATTAATGTGCACATAGCTCAGGCTTCACCCTTGACGAAGATGGGACCTAATAGGGGTAAATGTTGTAAAAGCAAAAAAAGGGACAAAGAATAAGTGCGTGGTGTTTAATAGAGCTGTATCGCAGAGATTCGAAAGTTCCTGCGTTGTCGTATGCGATGAATGGTCGGCCTACTGCTAAGCAGTGAAATCGCTGCCGCAGGTGCTAAAGTGCGAACCCCACTGCTAATAATGCTTTTTTATTTGATAATTGCAGTAATTTGCATTAAAAAGTGTTTCTATTTGTTGTTTCGGTATGTAATGTTCTGCATTAAAAGAGAACTTGTATAACATGCATTTATTAACACATAAGGTACACTTTACAACAATAACGATTTGCGTGCATCTTTGGGTACGGACTTGAATGCAGTGCCCGTTTTACATTTAACATGCTGCGCGCGCTTTTGCCCCAAACTTACATTTTACACATTACTTAATTATTGACAATAAATGAACACATACACTACAATTCCTCCTTCCTTATTAAGTACTCTACATTTAAAAAGTTACCTGCAACCTGTCCGGAGGAAATCTATTTCTTTGAGGTCTTGTTGTTAAATTATTTTCTTCAGTAACCATTTCTGAAGCATCAGTAGCATCAGACAAGTGATTGTCTTGTCCCTCGTGTGATTGTGATAATGATTCACTATGCTTCACAAACGGTATTTCCCTATGTGGTTGTCTATAACAGTATAACTGATTAACATGTCTTTTCCATGTTTCATTACAAGATGTTATTTTAATTTCGTACACATGATTTCCTAAAATTTTACTTATAATTCCCGGAATCCAACAGGGTTTAGCGTATCTGAAATCTTTTGCTAAAGCACGATCTCCCACTTTAAATGTAATGTTCCTTTTACCCTTAAAATTCTGTTTTTGTACGTACTGGCTACGCCTCATCTTATTTTTTATTTCGGATTCCGTTTTAGTAGGTTGATTTATCATATTAGAAGGTCTTAACAAATCTAATCGCGTTCGTAACGACCTACCAATTAACAATCTAGCTGGAGCCTCGCCAGTTGTACAATGTTGGGTATTTCTATAGTTTAGTAAAAATCGATATAAAGATTTGGAAAAATCGATCGTATTGTAGGAATTTACTTCTTTCAATAAATAATTTTTTATAGTTTTTACACTATTTTCCGCCGCCCCATTCGAAGATGGATGATACGGTGGACTCGTAGTGTGTTTAATACCGTTCATTTTTAAGAAGTATTCCATTTCTGCTGATACAAATTGTGTACCATTATCGGAAACCAAAACTTTAGGAAGACCAAATCTGGCAAATACTTCTCTTAGCTTTTCAATTGTAGCTGTGGATGTAGTGGAATTCATTACGAAAACTTCGAGCCACTTTGAAAACGCGTCAATTATTACTAGTAGAGATTTGCCAAAAATGGACCCAAATAATCAATATGAATTCTTTCCCAGGCTGACTGTGGCCTAGGCCAAGGTGTTAGACAAGCTTTAGGTGGATCTGGCTGTTTTTCAGGCAATTAGAACACGATTTGCAAATATTTTCAATATCTGAGTTTAATGATGGCCACCACACATACGAACGGGCCAATGCTTTCATCTTTACTATCCCAAAATGGGACGAATGAAGTTCATTTAAAATCGAATTTTGCAGAGTTTTAGGTACAATTACTCTGTAACCCCATAATAAGATATTATTTTCGATATTTATTTCATCTTTACGTCTAAAAAACGGTTTCAAATTTTCTTCACAATTTTTAGGCCATGCAGTAAGTACATACTGATAAACCTTACTTAATAACGGATCAATCTTGGTTTCGTCTTTGATTTTGTTTACATCTACCGGTAAGTCAGTACTGTCGGCAATATAATTGACATAATTATAATTACTTGAATCAACTTCCGTTGGACCATCCAACGGTAATCTTGAAAGAAATCAGCATTATTTTTATTGGAATTAACGTAATAAATATCGAAATTGTATGCTGCTAAAACAAAGCATATCTTTGCAGCCTACTAGCCGCCATCATTGAATTCCGCGTTTAGATCCAAATATTGAAACTAATGCACGATGATCGGTATATAAATCAAATTTCCGGCCATACAAATATTGATTAAATTTTTTTACTCCATATACAATACTTAAGGCCTCCTTATCGATTTGTGAGTAATTTTTTTCCGCCTGAGTTAACGTTCTCGAAGCATAAGCTATTAGTCTGAGCGGCGGTGACACTAAGTCTAGTGTGATAAAACTTTTTAATGTCATATATATCATTCGTTAGGTCATTGATGGGAAACACAAAATGGCAGTGCTGCCAAGTGTGGACCGAACGGCACTATAAAAAAATTATAAAAAAAATTTTTTTTTTCAATATCTAGTATCATAAAACTTCAGGATTCTGATTGTTCCTCGAGACAGGGGAGGGGTAGGGCATTAAGAAAAACAGTGCTGCCACTCCCCGAGCGAACTCTTCTCAGCGGCAGCAGGAGATAAGTGTTCCCTCAGATCCTATTTTCTAGTATCATCGAACTTTATACAAATTCAAACGTTATCTGAAAGATCATCAATTTCTGTGTAAAATTCTCGAAAAATATCACATAAAAAATACAATTTCATTTGTTTAAACAATCAACGCAATAGAAAATGTATTGCAATTTACAATGTCACGCGTATTTCATTAGTACAAATCGCAAAAAAAAACCGGATTAATGCCGATAAAACCGAATGAACACGCGAAATTCGGTTGCGATAATCGCGACTTTCAAATGCTGCTGCCGCCATTTTCTTCACTTTCTGGAAAAGGCAGCAGTGGTTTTTCTTACACAGAAATTGATGATCTTTCAGATAACGTTTGAATTTGTATAAAGTTCGATGATACTAGAAAATAGGATCTGAGGGATCACTTATCTCCCTGCTGCCGCTGAGAAGAGTTCGCTCGGGGAATGGCAGCACTGTTTTTTCTTAATGCCCTACCCCTCCCCTGTCTCGAGGAACAATCAGAATCCTGAAGTTTTATGATACTAGATATTGAAAAAAATAGTAATTTACGTAACAAGTATAGAAAGTGGAGCTTTTCAGTACGAGTGAGATGTTTTCCGGAAGAGGCCATTAGGCCTCTTCCGGAATTTCGAGACGAGTATGGAAAAGCCACTTTCATACGAGTTTCGTACAATATTTTATTTCATACTGCATCGTAAAACCCATGTTTAAGTTAACGATTTTAGTCCGGAAAATGAGGCTTTACGGTATCAGGTCCGGTAAAACATTTTACCGGACTCAAATGAAATAAACAGGTCCGGTAAAACATTTTACCGGACTCAAATGAAATAAACAGGTCCGGTAAAATATTTTACCGGACTCAAATGAAATAAATCAATAGTCAAACTATTTATCATTTTCAATTGAAAAAAAAATTTTTTGTAGTTTTAAGTAAAAATTTAATAATTGCAGTATGAAATAAAACGCATTACGACATACGTCCGGTAAACTTTTACAGTAGCTCGTGTCAACATTCCAGACTCGGCTCCTACGTCGCCTCGTCCGAAACGTTTGGACTCGCTACTGTAAACTTGCGTTTACCGGACTTATAACGTAAATTACTATTTTCGTACACTAGCATACAAAACGGAATACTAAATTTATCCTCGTATATAGCAAATAAGTAGAGTAATATTAATGTAATGTAATATTATATGTGTTGTAACTAAGGAAACGTAGCACTTTGCCGTACGAATACCGCAAAATACTACTTTGCCGTACGAATACCGCAAAGTGCAACTTTCTGATTAATAAATTGTATGGCAAAGTAGCTCTTTCAATGCTAGTGTACGAAAAAAAATTTTTTTTTAATAATTTTTTATAGTGCCGTTCGGTCCACACGTGGCAGCACTGCCATTTTGTGTTTCCCCATCATGACCTAACGAATGATATATATGACATTGAAAAGTTTTATCACACTAGACTTAGTGTCACCGCCGCTCGTACTATATCGGACGTTCAATTCCAGTCTCGTACACGTGCGACAATACCGCTCCTATTCCATAATCACTTGCATCTACAGTTAGTTTTAAAGCAATCTCTGGATTATAATGAGCTAATATTTGTGAAGATACCATTAATTCCCGTATTCGATCGAAAGCAATTTGACAACTGTCACTCCAGTGCCAACTAGCATCTTTTTTAATTAGATTATACAAAGGATGCAAAATATGTGACATATTGGGTATAAATCGGTGATAATAATTCACTAAACCTAAAAATGCTTTAAGCTGATTATAATTTGTAGGTATAGGCGCATCTTTTATGGCCTTTATTTTATCTGGCGATTTATGTATACCGTTTTTATCTATAACGTATCCCAAATATGAAACTGAACTAACGAAAAATTGACATTTTCCTTTATTTAGCGTTAAACCACTATCTTTTAAAATTTTTAAAACTTGCGTTAGCCTTCTTAGATGTTCTTGCCTATTGGCCCCTGTGACCAAAATATCGTCCAAAAAACAACAAACTCCTTCCAAACCCCCCAAAAGTAACACCGCTTTTTTAATGCCATCGTCCGTAATTTTATTTGCAATAAAGTATTGTGCCATGCGTTTTTGGTATATAGTCCAATCATGCAATTTCGGATAAATTCGTGTTGAATTCCAATCGCATTTACCATTGCACGTGTTGGATTTTCTTCTACCATTTTGCACTACCGTTTTATTCACTTATTTTTAATCATCCCATCCTCGTCGCCATGTAATGTTCTGCATTAAAGAGAACTTGTATAACATGCATTTATTAACACATAAGGTACACTTTACAACAATAACGATTTGCGTGCATCTTTGGGTACGGACTTGAATGCAGTGCCGTTTTACATTTAACATGCTGCGCGCGCTTTTGCCCAAACTTACATTTTACACATTACTTAATTATTGACAATAATTGAACACATACACTACACGGTATTATTCAGAACATTAAGACTTTATACCCCTACTTTTCTTTGATTTTTAAAATTGTTTTGTGTCACAACATCCATTTGAAACGAAATTTTTGAGTAACGCCGTTCACAGTTTTTTATGTTAGAATTATTGCCAAAATCAAAAACTAAGTTTTTTGTTGTAATTACTATTAATTTCATTCATATTTACTACAGTATGAAGTTTAAGGTCGATTTTCTAAATTTCTTGTTAAAATGATATACCGTTGTAATCAGATTAAAACTAAATACCGAAATAAATAAAAAAATATAGGTTGTCTTTACAAAAATATTGATGACGTCATAACATTTAGAGACAAATTCTCTAAAAAATCTGAAAATGAGGACTGCTACACCACTTTAAGGTTTTTTCTCGAAAACGTAGATTAACAAAGTTACCGAATTTACGCGATACTTAATTCGACACTGTATATATGAATGTGTTCGTTTATTCGCTAGCAGCAATCAAAGTGGCGTAGAATAGGACAGGAGATAAGGGCCTTCTATCATCTGTAAACCGCGGTTATTAGTGTGCGATTTTTAAGAGCGTAGCCAAATACAGTTTTGCAGGGCAAATACCATACCGGCATTACCCGTGCAGCAGGTGGTTTCTTCGCACTGAAAAATTGGGCCAACGCCCTAAGAATACCTTTCAGTGCGAGACGTATAAAAAAATAATGTCTTCGCTTTCAGTCGGTTCAAGCTATATCCCTTCATAATTCTGAGGGTTCTGAATACTAAGTTGCTTGAGTAACGCGCAACTCGGCAAAATATTTCGCGCGAAGCACCGCGCGCAGGACCAGACTATCATACAGTTGAACGTTTACGTATAAAAGACAGTTACTTTGGGTTGTTTTTAGTATTGTTCATATATAAAGCTGTACCGGTTATTCTAGTTTTTGTGTAACTGGTAAATGCGTATAAAAATCAGAAAATGCTCGTAGTATCATATTATTAGTTAACGCTGTTTTGTTTTGAAAGGGCAAATAAGTATAAAAAATAAAAGACAAATGAGCGAATGCAAGTACCTTAATATATTTTTTTTAAATCTACTGCATCTTCTTTCGTAGTTTCTTGAATTTTAAGATTAATGAATACCTAGTTTATTATATTTGATTATAGCTGATTCTCATTTCCTTCCTGCTCGTTTCAGTTTAGGAATGTTGTTTTTTCTTTCTTATAAAAACCTGGAAGGAAAATCTTCAACTGCTTTTATTTTCATACCTTTAGTGTTATTTGTGCGACAACTTTTTTTCGTATGGTTTTATATTCCTTATTCAATCTATACCCCTTGCTGCTGGGGCTCATTCCATTGTTCTTTTATACATTTTAATATCAGTTTTTCAGTTTGTAGTGGTTTACCTTCTGTTTAGTTGTAGGGCCTTGTACTATAAGGTCTTTTAGTTTTACATAAAAAAGATTAACTAATCTTTTGTTGTCATTCTCTTGAATGTGGTTTATTTTTGATCTTATATTTGTGTTGGTGTGTCTTCTGTCTTGTTTTATTTTCATGATATCTGACTTTTATTCATTCGACACTTTAATAATTTTTTCAATGTTTTCTTTCGTTGTTCTGTTTGTTCTAATACCTTATTACGTCCCAGTACCTTACGTAGTTACTCAACGCACACGGTTTAGGATTGCACTGTGCGTGTAATAAGTTGTTGATTATCTTATAGGAATTTATTTTAAAATAAGTGTTTGTATTTTGTACTTAATATATGTCGTGAAGTGCAGTTTAAATTATGCTAAAACGTTCAGTTTGCATTTCAATCAATTTAAAAAGCTTTGTGCAATAATCAGATTTTATTTATACACCACTACTGGTACGAAACCGGGAACAGACCGTCCACTACAATAAAAAACCTTAAAATTAAATAGTTTGGGTTATGGTAAACTTTAAAAAAAAATTTGAGTTAGGGGACAAAATGAGCGTGCATTTCCAAATGTAGCTATTTTCTAAGCTTACAGATATTAGAAATTTCAAAAAAATACTGGATACTTTATCTAAGTGTAGAAGGAGATGCGTTACGTTTTGATGCCGTGATTAGAGACTTTTGAAATTAAAAAAAACCTTTTAAACCATTAATAAAATTACAAGTAAGATAGGTGGAAATACAGCAATAGGTGTTTCTTAATAATAATAATTTGTAGGTTTATACCAAGATTTATTTCTATAGAGAAAAGATTGTCAAAATTGAAAAGTGTGTCCTTGAGATCATGTAATTTCAGTAAAAAAGTTGAGATCTTACTTTGCGAAAACCTTTGGGAAGGTGAATAATAATAGTCTTTAATACATTTTTGCATCCACAAGTTTTTTTAATTGAAAGATACATAATAGATAAGTTGAACATGTTCTATTGCCCTTTATTGTGTTATTATTGTAGAAAGAATTTCATTATTTCCATACTAAGTAATGGCAGGTTATGATTGCTCGATTATAATCAGTTGGCCTTAATCCGTCCATGGCTAATATAGACTATACCTTCGATAAATTTGCCATATTGGCATTAATCAAGAGAAAAATTAATAAACAAAAAAATCAATTAAAAAGTCTCACTATTTTTGAATGGTGGATTAATAGTGACATAATCCGTTATTTTTTATACAGGGTGTATACAAATTGGCACAAAAGATTGAGGTAGCGATATTCCTTGTACAATTTTGAGTCGAAAACCTTCATACTAAAATTTTGGATTGGTCTTCATAAGCCCTCACGAGCGGTAGATAAAAAACATGATTTTTTCAGGTAGAGTACCTTTTTTGTTCTAAATACGTCGAAATGTCATGGAGGAAAGTTATTCAAAATGTAAAATTATGGCCCCATGCAAAATTTCTTAAATATCGATTTACTTATATGAAACCGTGTTACCACAAAAGTACTTCATCTAGTGCACACGGTTTCCTATAAGTACACCGATATTTCTGAAATTTTGCATGGGGCCATAATTTTACATTTTGAATAACTTTCCTTCATGACATTTTGACGTATTTAGAACAAAAAAGTTTTTTATCTACTGCTCGTGAGGGCTTATGAAGGCAAATCCAACATTTTAGTATTAAGGTTTTCGACTCAAAATTGTACAAGGAATATCGCTACCTGAAGCTTTTGCGCCAATTTGTATACACCCTGTATTTCAAGTTTTATAATGTTCTAGTTTGCATTAAAGGTTATTCCTATTGTATTGCATTTTCTAAATGTAGCTATTTATAAAATGAAAAACATGATAGAGTGGCATTTACACGCTAATCGGAAATGCTTCTCCAACACTAATTTATTGCGCTGCGATGTGATAATAATATTACTGAAGTGGATGTTTATCATCGGAAATGTTTTTCTGTTCGAGGATAATGGTTATGACACAATGCGAAGAAAAATACAAAAACATTGCATTTTCCATATGTGTCAGTCTTTCATGTGAATCTATAAATAATTCATCGTTCATTATTGCAATATGGGGAAGTGATTTTAAACCGATTGCTTGCGAACGCTTACGTGCAATGCCAGCAAACACGTCCAGTGTTCACATACTCAGTGAAACATCAAACTACATTATGGATAGTAGTAAAAACGACGGAAACGCAACGTCCTCGATTGAACACAAAATGCGCCAGCCCAATTCCGACGCAACAGCGTCGTTTTCCACCCGAGCAAATGTTTGAGGACGCGAATAATTCCCGATACAGTACAGTTGACAATTTAATTTAATTGGAACTACGAAATGCAATTATTCAAGTCGAAGCGGCCCGAGGCGGTACAATTAACGGAATTAAGAATTATTGACGCCGCGCGTTGATCAAAAACAGGAAATGGGTCAATGAGTGCGCTAATCTGGTAATCCTGGATTTTTGCAGGGCGCCTGACGTCTAAGCGATATTTGTTATCTCTTCCGCTCCAGGAACTTATAAGGGAACCCTTTTAGCCGACTTTATCAAAGGGGTCATCTTCAATTAGATAGCAAGATGCAAAATCGATGTAAAATACCTGTATTACGTTGCCCTGCCACGTAACACCGATAAGAACATCTCGCGGGATTACCTACAGCACACAGAACATGGAATTCGTAGACGGCTAAGGCCGCTGTGGCAATTAAGAAATTTAGTTCCATCATTTTAGGCCGGCTAATTAATCCGACAACAAAATGACGCATTCGATGAGGAGTTGTAGCTCTAAATTTGTTTGGGGTACACACTTTTCGTAATGAAGAGAAAAATGTAGCGTGAGAACGCGCAATGGCAAGTCGTAGAAATAAAGGTTTTATTTATATGCACGTGATAGAACGATCAATCTACTTCATGCTCTAACGTTATTAGCTTTATCAGCCTACATATTTTTTCATATAACTAAATTATAACGAAAGCAAAAGCGGTAAAATGCAAGTAATAATATGGAGGTGTCTGAGCGGTTTTATTAATATGTAGAACGTCGAAAGAAGGAAAAGGCCAATTTTCTTACGAAATAGCACCATTAGAAACTGGCTTTTCCGATAGGTATTTATAGTTAGATTTGTAAGACCTTTGAAGCAAGCTGGGATATATATTAAAAATACATTTCCGTAAGAAAAACTAAGTACACATAAATAACCTCGCAACTCCTTCTATATTATGTTGTAATCTTTTCTACTAGCTAACTATTGATTAAGTATGACATTAAAGCGCCTAAGCTTTAAAAGCAGAATCATTTGAATCAAATAACCACGGTGGAATATAACGAAGAGCCTAAAGGTCCGTAGAACAAAACAATTCTCAATAAGTTTTTGAACCATTCAGTTAATATCTGTTAGTCTTTTCAAATGCAAAGCAGTTCAATGAGCTTTTGTTTTGAAAAAATATAATTAACTATGTGCAGAGGAATCTTATTGTAGAAAAACAACACACCAGCGAAGAAAAAGAGACCAAAATAGCAAAAGTGAGATTTTGCCCAATCTGACGAAGGTAAGCAGATAAAACCAGATCAAATTTAAGGGAAGCTATTAAAGAATGCATACTAAAACATAAAATAGAACTAGGGGGATTCTAAAATTTTTGTTATCCCGAGCAGAGGATGCTTTTTTTTGGTTTTGAAAGAAAGCGGCATGCTAAGTTTGATAAATGCACTTTTAATAGTTTGATACCAATTTAATTCCCTGCATTTTACATTTCATGAGCTTTAAGCAAGTTCGAATTGGTGAGCAAATTTCGCCTGGAAAATTAGGCAACTTGTTCATCTGCTTGTTTAGTTCATTAGTTAATGTGTCGCCGGTGCTAAACGTCACCGTTAGATGGCGCAAGGCAATTTGTGCACTTTCGCTTTCTTGGCGCCGCAACCAGAGTAATGGCGTGTTAAAAGTAAATTTATTTCTACCTCAAGTCATCCAAGCGTTATGAAGCAGTAACCTCTCGTTGGTGTTCTATTGGAGTCCGCGAGTGCTTGGGTATATGTCCGCCTATTTATTTCAAGCCCGGAGATGGTTTGTGCTGTTTATTAAATTTGGAAAATTATAACCAATGGAAGCACATGTTTTGTGGTCGCACATTTTCTGAGATTTGAAAGGCAGGAAAGAAGAATGGGCAGATTCTTTGTTACTCAACGATCGTATCTGTAAAGCGGATTCTTTCCGTGTGCTGTGGTTAGTAAGCTCTAGGCATACCTCCAATCACGTCGGAGGAAGTTCTGGCTCCCGAAGTGACTTTAGAAGGCCCCTTTCGACCAGAGTGGCATCCCATCCTCAATAATCTATCTTCGTCGGAGGAGTCCGAAGAAGCTAATTACTCCACATTCAGATTTAGTCACATACCTAGGCTGTTAAACTAAATTGTGTTGCTGGCCCTCACCAGCTAGAGTATGATATTTTGTGTGTGAATCAAGTAATCTAGCCCGGATGATGAGTTAAGCTATATTTTAGTCGATATATGATACATGCTATTAGTTGAAATTGCCGAGCTAATACTTCATGATCTGTAATTCTTTACCCGTTGTATTAGTGTAACGCATTTTTTACCTCGTTGAGTTATAGCAAGCGATATAGAGATCTCTATTGTGCTGCGAAGGATTCACTACAATATTTTGCACTGTGAATTTGTTGTATAAGATTGGTTCCGTAAGCGGAATGTTATAATTTAGTAGCACATTTTTTTGGAAATAATTAATGAATGATTTAGCTATAAAGTTACCTGCGTTCAGCCAAGGAGACGAAGCACACCTTTGGTTCCTTATTTTAATCTGTGATACCTTATGATATATATCTTTATTTATATGTATTTATTTGCCTATGTGATTTAATTAATGAAAGAGTGTTGTATTTGTTATTTGCCAATCAAGCCAGTAATTACAATCGTATTTCAAATGTTAATTATCAACTTACTTCATTATATGACTGTATTAGAATTTTAAATTTTATTGTTATGTTGTCCGTTGCTGAAGTTTGAGCGAATTTAGTAGTTTATGAGTTCAACGATTCATATGAAGCTGTGCTCGGGTTCCAACTGCTTGGTGCTCCTAAGGTTTACTGTTAGTTGAAAGGTAAGTTCGACCCAGCCTTCTCCATGAGCTAATCCGAAGCCTGCTTCCTTTTACGAACGACAATTGTTAATGTAATAAGTTAAAAATTATTCAACTTCTTGAAAGGTAGTAGTCTCCAATCGGGTGCCACCCTAGGTGGCAGATCGATGAGCGCTCGTTAGATATGGTGGGTACTGGCAAATAAAACACCCAGGGAGGACCAAAACTAGCAAAACACGCAGTGTCTGATCCACAGTGGGCAGCTGCAAACAGCTTCGCTACTCTATGTTTGGAGCGGCTGGGCATAAGCGTCGCAAAGGGTACAGTTCACCAACCCGACTAGCAAGCGTGGTATTTTAAAGGAAAATACCTCTTTTCCACGAACCACGAGGAATATTAATTGAGTATAAAGGCCCCGAGTTTGTAATTTGATCCGGACCAGGAGACTTTTTGGTTAGAATATTTTTAATTATTTGTGATAATTCTTTAGGGCTGGCAGGTTTAATATCATCATTTGGAATGTGACTTTCTGTAAAATTGATTATATGGTTGCAAAAGTAGGTGAGTAATTTTCAGGAGAAACTGTGGTTTAAAGATAATTGGAAAATGTTTCACTGTTTTTTTATGTCCGTTATAAGCGTCTCAGTGTCTGCGTAGATTTTTTTTAGTTCTTTTCCACATTCCGGTATATCCTGGTTCCAAAGTGTTTATTTAATTAATATTGGTATGAATTAATTCTAATTGCATCTACTTCATTTTCAATTTTACGTAATAGTTTATTAGTAAGAGTTTTGATTACGGGATTTCTCGTACGTTGTCACTTTCTGCGTGTCGCATTCTTTTCTTTAATCATATTTAGTACATAATTTAGAGGTAAGTAGCGATTTATGATCTTTTGCATTTCCTTGTCTTAGTGGCTTACTGTACGCTCGTACAGCTGTCGTGATTCTTTGTATTTTGTTATTTGTATGTTCCGTAGTTTCAAGCTTTACGTGAGTAGTGAGATTGGTGTTGCAAGCATCTTTGAAATTTTGCCAGTCTATTGTTCCATTTCTTAATTTGCGTTCTAGTTCATATTTATTTTATACTGCGTCAAGAGTGATAGTAACTGACATGTGATGTGAATCTAATTCGGCAATTACTGTTTGAATGATTTTGAGTAGTTTTTGTATTACTATATCCAGGATGTCCGGTTGGTGGTCGCTTCTGTAGGGAAAATAGGTATACTCCATGGGTGTTTCAACGATAATAGCGTGTTCTGCTGCAATATTGAGAAGTTTTGTTACTGCCGGGTTTATGACTGTACAGCCCCACGACGTGTGTTTGGAGTTTAAGTCTCCAATGAGAAGAGTAGGTTTAGAGGATACCAGTAATATTCTTGTGTCAATTTCTAGAGGTTGTTTGTTCGGTTGTTTATATGCACTTATTACATTAATTTGGCCACCATTGTCAAGTTTTACTTTTGTTGTCACACATTACAGTCATTAGTACATGTCGGTTTCGGCAATTCGTGGTGAAATAAGGGGTGTTAGATAACTCTACTTATAAGAGTCACCTATGGAAAAAAAAATATCTTAGATTAATTCTTAAATGTAATAACATTAATAATAATAATAATAATAATAATTTTTTAGCATCTATAACTAATAGATGCAAATAACATACTCACCTAGCTTGGGTTAACTGCGACCCGTTAGGTGTAAGAAACCGTAAAAATCATTATGAGATTAACAGTCCGATAAACCATAATAATAGTAATAATAAGAATAATAGTAGCATTTATTCCCCCTTTACAATACTATACAATGCAATGAAAACAATTTAGTTACCCACACATGTATATAGGAGAGGGTAGTCGACAGTGAGATAAAAATATCTTTTAAATTTTTTAATTAATTGTGTGAACAAAAAAAAACAAAACAGTATACCAATACGCTTTAATAAGCATCTTTTGCATCTAAAATTGCATTAGTTCAGTTTAGAATTTTTTTTTGAAATGGTCAAAATATTGTTTTAAAAAATGTCAAAAATGTCTCACTGTGTACCATCAGTCGTGCACAATGAGACACCGGTTTTTTTTTCATGTTAAACTTTACTTAAAACATATTAATTTGTGTACATTGACTCTAAATTATTTTTAAAAAGTACTTAGCGAACATTCAAATTTTAAAAGAAGTTGGAAAGCATATATATCTGCTCAAACGTTTAGTTTTCATTGCACTTGGTGGCGGTAAAAGCATAACGATATCGGAATGGTTCACAAAAGCTAAATCGGGTATATCTGGAAATGTAAATCCATTGGTTTTTAGGCCCTTCCTAAGGTAGGACACTTCATTATCGTTTGCTCCGTCCTTCCCTTTTAATATCTTTGCCACGAAGAAGACATGGTTCGGAAACCGAACCAGAACATAGTTGTCAACGATAGGTTCCCGTTCTAATTCTTGAAACTCTGTAAACGATTCTTCTTCATCTGATGACTGATCATCATAAATTATCTGAAAGTATAATTTCTGTAGAAAATTAAGTTTATAGAGATATTACCATTGTTTACCTGAGAATCATCTTCGTCGTCTGATGTATTGTCACTATCTTGAGTCCTTGAATTTTTCGTAGTCTTGTTAAATAAATCCTTGGTAACACGTTTTATTTCTTTGCTTTTTTGCATTTTCAACTGGCTTTCCAATTTCTTCTCTGTTTTTGCAGCAATTAGGTCCTTTTCTGGCGTATCCGTCAACACTGTGCTTTTTCCACGTTGAAGTCCAGATGATTTCTTCTTTCGTGGTAAAGCTTTAGGAAATCCACGAAATATTTTCGGGGAAATAAATTCTGTTTCCTTTTCTTGATTGCGGTTGCTTACAACTACTTCAGGTTCTTCATTTTCTTTATTTTCAGGTTCAGTAGATCTTTCTTCAACAGAAGTAGAGGCCTCAAGATGTTCTAGAGGTCTATCAGTTACTGAGGAAGTAAAAAAATCAGCATCTGTAAATACATCCCGGTCAAACGGGAATATTCCGGACCTCTTGAAGCCCGAAATTGTATTTGAAGGTGTCACGGCCTTTGGTAGAGCTCTTCCAGTAATTTCAGCAAGTTGGTATATAGTAATGGGAATACCAGGATTTATAGCCAGCCAGATATCGACTTCTGCATTGTAGTATGCCTTCAATGGCCCAAAGACTGTTACATCTAATGGTGCATCTTATTGCTACAGTGCGGGGCAGTGTTAACATTATGACTCCATGTTGCTTGGCCATGTGTAAAACTTGAATACCCATATGAGACTCGTGGTTATCACATATGAGTAAAGTGGGGTTATCTTTTGTACTACTTGTGTATTTGATGAAATGTTCCATTACAGAATCAAATAGTTCTGTTGTCATCCACCCGGATGAATTAGCTAGGCCAAGTGTTCCAGTTGGTGCCCCATTAATCATATGCTGTTTGAAATTTTTTCTAGGAAAAATCATTACTGGAGGTATAAATGTTCCTGCACGTGAAATACCCACCAAGAGAGTTACTAGTTCTCCACTCTCGCCACTAGTGCTCTGGTTTAGCTTTACTCCCTTGTGTGCAATGACCTTTATGGGTTTTTGAACTGTAGTCAAGCCGGTTTCGTCCAAATTGAAGACTCGTGATCCATCTACTAACTGTGGAAATCGTTTCAAAATGGACTCCAGGTTATTAAAAAATACTGTAACATTGTGCTTGTTAAACGATGTTAGTCTAGATAGACTGCAAGCTTCAGGTTTTCTAATACTGAGTTTCTGGTTGCGATATAAGAAACCTCTCATCCATTCTTTGCCAGCAATTTTTTTTCTTCCCACGATTGTGGAATTTTAATGTTGTTCTCTTTTGCCATATCATAAGCTAATTTCCTTAAAGCTACAGCTGATAATCCATACGCCATTTTACTACATATTTGTAAATACTCGCCAAGATCAGCTTCCTGTTCTCTGCTAAATATTTGCCTAACTTCATAATGCGGCTGCGTTCTTATTTCAGTACCTGGATGTAATTGGGCCTTTTTCACATATCGATGCAACGTCTGTAGTGGAATTCCTCTAGTTCTAGCAGCCTTTCTTATAGATAAGTTCTGTTCTGTAACTAGCTTGATAGCTGCAGCCATATCTTCTCCGGACGTTTTCCCTATTTTTCTAGGCTTGCCTTTAGGTCTCACCATTTTAAAGTTTGTGTCTTCGTTTCCTTACTAGAACAAAATGCCATTATATACCATGAGTAGTACACAGTGAGACACCGTCTCAGTGTGTACTACCTGATGCCGTCCCACTTTGTAAACAAGCACCAACAACATAAAATTATTAGTGTAGTTTCTTAACCAAATATTCTAATAAATCGCCACAAACACAAATATATTGCTAAAAAGTTCAAATATACTTACTTGCAAATTGAAGAGACTGCACAATTGAGGAATTTTAACTGTGTATATTTCAGGTAAAAGTTACTTAGAGGTTCTTAAAACCACGTTGATCACATATTATCAACAAACAACTGCGCCATAGGCGGCAATATGGCTGGTGACGTTTGTCATCCATCTTAGATTTATTACAGGGTTGCCAAATCTCAAATATGTTCTAAGGTCTTAGAGAAAATAGAATGTCCCACTGTGAAAGCCGTTCCAGTGTGGACTACCCTCCCCTATATATATTGAGATGGAGATGCCCTAATAATTACTAATTCGCGTTTGCCCCACGTTGCGGAGCCATAGAGTTGAGATGCCTCTTTTTTGTTTATTAATTCGCTTTTGGGGTTGTTTATAAAATTTATTTAGACTGATTAAAATATGCTGTCTTGTATTTTGTTTTACTTGATCCAAAATAAACGGTACTGTGCCCTTTTAATGTTTTATTTATTTGCACTTTGCTCAGTTGAACAATTGAGTATATTCCCAGGGGTGATTCCAAATAGATTGTAATTTTTACTTGATCTGGTGCGCCACTGTACACCTGAATTAGTTCCAATACACAGTAGTTATTGTATGCAATATGTCAAAACCTACAAAATGGTTCGTATCGTGCAGTGAGCGTTGTAGATTTTTAAAATAATCAAAATTGTGAACATTCGCAGAGGTAGGTATTCATTCAAATCGTAGCGCTTTTGCGGTTATTATTATCATTTGTTTCAGGCATTAATTTGTTACATGACGTCAGAAAGGACGCCGACTAAATCCTGCAAATGATTTTACCTTCGCCTAACCTAAAATTTGGGTAAATGCTTATAATTTGAATTGCGCCTTCGCTGGATGCTAGGATATGCTTGAATTTTGCTAAGCAGGGTCTGGTCTCGTATGCAAACAAATTTACAGATCCTAACATTGATACTTTTATGTTAACACAGTACCTTTAAATTTGGTGTGTTCTTCGCAATGTTCGTAAAGGGGCCCCAGCTGGTATCTTTCTCTAGAACGGTTTCCTCCGGTGTTTTTGCTGTTTGTCGGTCTCCTGCACTTCTGCCTGATGCGTCGCTGTAGAAATCTCAGGCTTTGGATCCTATTTCTGGCCGGAATTCAACATCGGAATCCTGATGTAGATGTATACCGGCAACCTCGTAGGAGCTCTCGGTGGAAATTTAATTTTATTGTTGGGGAAATCGCCACAAACGTTCCCACATAAACTTCAACACTTGGTTAACATAATGATACACTCTTTAACTCGAAATATTTTAATTTATTATATAAAAACTTTAGTTGAAGTGGAGCACAAAACTACATGTAAAGCTTAATTTAATTATTCATCTGCTCTCCCTTATTTCCGTTATTAAAAACAAAATCTAATCTATTACTATGGTTACCAAGGCACCGGAAATTGGTTTTATCAAAATAAATATATTATGGAAATGAATTTGATTACAAATTATATTTACAAATTTCTTATAACTAAAATATTGTCCAATTCTTAATTTTAAAAGGTCTTTTTGCGCCACAAACACGTTTTATTAGTTACTCTGCTCTATTTCACTCGCGTTAATTGCACTGATTATTTTATAGAGTTTATTTCTTAATAATTGCTTTTCCATCTTCTTCTGTCTGCTTTTCACTTGCTTTTTCATGTCCATCTGTCTGCTTTTCACTTGCCCATCATGTTGGTGTCGGGTATCGGAAACGTGTGTGGGACTTGCAACTTAATGTACGATGCCAATTTGGCAATACACAACCCTGCATTGGAGATAATATTACAGAACTTGGCAATACCATGCCGAAACTATGCAAGAGGCTGCAAGGAAAAGCTGGATTATTTCAGTGCGAGCATGCACGACTCCATTTGCACAAAGTGCAATTAATGTTGCCCCATGAAGTTCTTTGAGGGCTGCTCTTGGGAGGGCAGCTCGTCTGCTTTGTTAGACCACCACAGTCTAGGAAAGCACCCTGGTTTTGCCATAGGAGGAAACGGCAACTGTTTTAGGCTAGACATTGATATATCCAGTACGAATGATGTGATCAAAATGCTCTATATGGATAATGAGAAATTCATTTTGCATGTTAAGTGTGATATTGACGAGGTAAAGCTGCAATATGTGGTGTACTATGTCGGAAGTATGGATAAGACACGAGACTTTTCATATACAGTTGAGCAGACGGGCTGTGTGGGCATTAATAGCTGCTCACTACACCATGGCTCTAACAATATCATCTTGCAGGATGTAGAATTTACGAGAAATATCGACCCGGTACGGGCCCTTAGTATCGATTTGACGCTCGTAAAGCAGCTGGTGAGCGAGCCAGTCGTTCCGACTTTAATAAAAATCCTATCTAAAAAACATCCAGCAGGAGGAGCTGGATGAGAAGCTGCTGAATTTCTTCGAGTGGCCTGTCTGCAACAACTTCATGAAGCCTCCGATATTCCAGTGCTTGGCGGGCCACAGCTTGTTCAACCGCTGCAGACCCAAGCTAGGACAGTGCCTGACCTGGCGGGCTGGCTTTGGCAACACCCGCAACTACGCTTTAGAGTCCCTCAGCAATGGAGTGCGCTTCCATGCATTTACCGATATCTCTGCTGCCCTATGAACGAGATTAGCAGGCACGAGGCCGAGTGTGCGCTAAGGCCTTATAACTGCTCCTTCTTGGAGCCTAACAGGTGCACCTGGGAGGGCACCCACTCGACCATCACAACTCATCTGCGGGCCCAGCACGCCGACAAGGCGAAGTTCAGTAACTGCAACAAGATGTGTGTGGGGTTCTCCTTCAACACAAACTTCTCTGATTTGTACTGCATGGTGGCACACGGGCAGATCTTTCGCGTCTGCCACAAGCGGGACATGGGCAACCAGAACACCTACTGGGCAGTGCAGCTCGTTGGGCCCCGGGGGAGGGCAGGAATTATAAATGCGAGGTGGGGCTGGTTGACAGCAGGAATGAGAACCGGAAGATTATACGGATCGACATGTGCCAGGATTTGACCAACCACGACAATATGTTTAATCAGTGCATCATGCTGCCTTCCAATATTGTCTCGTGGTTTTCCTGCAATGGGATGATCACATACTATTGTAAGATTAGCAAGGTAAATAATAACTAGAACTGAAGGATTCTACTGACACACTATTCATTAGAACTACTGACAGCTGCTGTCATTAACTAATTTAAAATAAAACATGTTTACTAGCCTACTGAATAATAATAATTTATTTTAGAAGCATATTTTCGAACTGCACAAAAAATTTATGGTAACTGGGTGTACTCCGTTCATCATTGTTTTCTAGATTTCCAAGTTGAATTTCCAGATGTGCTTGTGAATTACAACAATTTTCCTTCTATGGCGACACATTTATTACCGGCGCAAGTATTCATAGGGAAAGAGGTAGTCGCCCTAAAAACGATCGCAAGAAGTTATTGAACAGTGTAGAGAAATTATTGAAAACGCACCAAAAACGTCAGTTCGTGAGCTTTCACGGCAAATAGAGCTATCCGTACCTACATGCTGAACGATCTCGAGAAAGGACTTGGAACTCCATCCATATAAATTAACTGCCGTCCAAGAATTGCGTCCACCAAATTTTGTCTCCAGGAGACAGTATTGCCAGTAGTTCATGGAAAACATGAATGCTAACCAGCTGGGAAGATGTTTCTTTTCAGAGGAAGCGTGGTTCCATCGTTCACAGAACACATAAATGTGGACCTCGGAAAATCCCAATTTTTATCAGGAAACTCCATTATACACTGAAAACATTGGAGTTTGGATTGCTCTCAGTCAGCGGAGGTTAGTAGGACCAATCTTCTTCGATGGCACACTTACAGCTCAGTGGTATCGAGAAGAAATTCTCACTCCGTTCATCGACCAACTTCATGATGATGAACTGCAAACTGGCTGCTACCAACAAGATGGGGCAACTGCTCATGTTACGCCTGAAATACTGGCTTTTTTTCGGTAATTTTTTACAGATCGATTAATCAGCAGAAATTGTGCCATTAATTATACAGCAACATCGTGCGATTTGACTATGCTGGACTACTTTGTGCTGCCGAACCTGAAGAACTCAGTTTTTGAAACGCCCGTTGCAAATATTGCTGAACTTCGACAGCGTATTTCGACAAAATGCGAAGAAGTAAACAATAACCTTTAAATTCTGAGAAATGTTATTAATAACCTAAAAAGGAGTTCGCTTATGCTTACAAATGGAGGGTGAACATATTACTTACCATTGATAACAATTGATTTATTAATTTGTGTAGCATTGAGCTTGCTGTATATTCGAGTTGATTTGAATTATCTATTTGTAAAATAAGTTGGGAAAAGTGATGTTTTTCAGTTTCAGGCGTTAGCCGAGAAGAAAAATCACGTCGTAAACGGAAAAACATGCTTTTCCCAACGTATTGTACACAAGATTTTGTTAAATCCGGTAAAAAATTACTCATTATTTAATTATCCTATAACATAAAATCGTTGCTCTCTTTCTTTCTGCCTTTCTGCTCTAATTTTGTAGTTAACATATATAAAAAATAAAGTTTGCATTGATTATTTTTTGTCTTATTTTTCCATTCTAGTTTGTAAAAATTCAACTTTTTCGTATCCAATTTATTTTTCCATTCTAGTTTGGAAAAAAATAACTTTTCCGCATCCAATTGCGTATTGAAGAATCAAAGAATTCCTAACCGGATTTAATAAAATAATTTTTAATTAACTTCTGTACAAATAAAGTATTGCTAACAAAACACAATAATCTTTCAAATATTGACATAAAAGACAGGGATAAACAGTAACTGTGAACTACTTATGCGACTTTGGGTTTACATGAAAATTAAGTTAAGTACCAATATAGGACATACGTTTTAATAAGCACATGTGACTCTGATAAGACGAGTTTTATAACACCCGTTAGTTGCTTTCTGATTATTATTGCGACTCCTCCGGCTGCGAATGTTGCATATTTATCATTTCGGTAGACTTTATATCCAGGAATTGATAATGGTTCATTAGGTGCAAGTTATTGCGTTTCTGTGATGCATACTATGTTTGTTTTGTATATTGCTATAAATATTATCAATACAGAGCGTTGTGATTTGATACAATTTAGATTCGAGTTTAGGAAGTTGAGGTTATAGAAAAGTTTCCAATTAGGGTCCATTTTGAAAGATTATTGAGAGGTGTTAAAAGAAAATTTGCTAGTTGTTTACTATATGGTTGGATGACCTTTAGAAGTTAAGTGAGCATTTGATTTAAAATAGATGAATTTGATGAAATATGGATGTTGGGGAGATTTGGCGGATATTGCACTGGTAGGGCCCTTAAAGAGCGTTTTTCTTTGATTTTACTTTTCTTGTTCTATGGCGTTTGGATTACTGGTTAATGCTGTTAGTCTGCTTTTGAAATTTTGCGACTGCAAAGTATCGATATAGAATTTCCAACCTTTGAAGTTGCTAAATGGTCTCCTGCGCAGTTTACACATTTAAAGATGTCGCATCTCGGTTGTAGATGATTTTCTTGACATTTTATACATTTCGAGTTAAGTACAATAATTTTTTGTTTGCCCATAGCGTTGGTATTGGTGGCATTGGGGGCTATTTCGTGGTTGTCTTCGTGATTTCACAGTAACGGTTGAATATTGCAATTTGTTTATTTTGTATATTTTTGGTGACTTTAATTATATGAAGCTTGTGGTTATCTAATTCTTTTTGAACTTCTTTTTTTGATATTGAGGGCGGTACCTTTTTAACAGCTACTGACAGGGGCTTGGTGTTTTGATTACGGTAGGTGCATAGCTCGATGTTATTTTCTTTGCAGTATGCAACAAGATTTCTATAGCTTGCTTCATTGCTAAGATTTATTTTAACTGAGTTATTTGATAAGATAGTATCGAACTCACTTGTTATTAGAGCATTGATATTCGAAGTGCTCACTTCGTGGTTCAGGGTTCTATTGAGAAGGATTGGAGGAATTTTTGTTTGTTAGTCGGTTGTCCTTGTTTTTGTTTCTTGGTCAGTTGTTCTTGGTTTTTGGTCGGTAGTTCGTTTTCTGTTAACATGGATAGTCGGGATTTTCTTTGCCAAGAGGAAAGTAAGAATTATGTTCTTAAAGTGTTTGCTGTAACCACTTGTTTTGTGTGTGTGTTGTTGATAGGCGGCGTCAGCTGATCTGACTTATATTTTGCAGTTCTGCCATTTGGCATCCCGTAGGCGCCCTGAGGGGCTACGGTGGAATGTAATTTTAACTGTTGTCAAAATCGTTAAACAAAAGATAAATGGAATACCGGCGAAGTACGTTGCATTTGGAAAGCTTGCAGCGGCAGGGAGTACAATACGCATAACCGCACCTCACTCCATAATCAATTTTAATTTAATCAGTAATTCAATAGAGTGTCCAATAAATCAATAATGTTATGAATAAGTTACTACTGCAAACTATTAACCAAGAAGTGAATCAGGTTTTGTTATATTTTTACTTTTTATCATATTTACCCCATCTCCCCTTTAATATTGATAATGGTATGTGTTCGTCTCTGTGTTGCGATGGTCACATTATATAGCGGTAGCTTATAATGTTAACATACAGCTATTCATTGAACGGCTGGATTAAAGCATTAAGTAAGATACTTCATACTTTTTCGAAAAAGCCGACGGTTTAGAAGTTGTGAAATTATTTCTATGAAAAAACATAGCGGTAATGCAGCGATCAGCGAAAACATACACTATTCACACCCGATAATCTCAGGAACGATTAGTTATAGAAAAGAAGTGAATGGAACCGTTTTCGAGATATTCACGAAGACCAAAAAGACGTACCTATTTTTCAAGATGTCAACTAGAGTTCACCTCTAATTCATCAGGATTTTCGATATAAACTTCGCTAGATACATGGAAACAAGTGTGCCAAGTTTAAAAACTTTCATAGGTATTTGCTCATTTTGAGACTTCGTTGACTGGACTATGTGTTCTTTATATTTATTTTTGTCAAATGGTTGTTTCTTTTGTTCTATTTTTGTGTTCTGCTACAGTGTTACTATCTTGTTTGAGTCCCGCTTTGCAGATTTTTCTGAGGCTTTGTTTAGTACCAGCTGAAGTTATTGTGTTACCTATTTCGTTCAGTGTTTGTTTATTTCAATATTTTTCTCTTGTTTCGAAGTAGAGGCATTTCCATATTTGATGGCGAAAATACAACACTGTTGAATGTCACAAAAACAACTTGTCAGTGTCAATTAAAACCTGACATTGCATGTTACAATCATTATTCCCACTTGCAACGTTTATGAGAAAATTGACACTTGTTGACACTGACAAGTTGCTTTTGTGACATTCAACAGTGTTTTAATTTCGCCATCAAATATGAAAATGCCTCTATGTTTTTAGTATTGTCGTACGTTGTATAGTGTTTCATTTAAACTTTTGTGTTTTTATTGGGGTTTTGTAAGATGTCGGCATTTATGCAATGTAATTTTTGTTTAATACATAACACATTTTTAAAAACTGTCGTATACACACAAATAAATCATCTCCTACTGATACTTATTATAAAATAGTATATAACGGTAGTTACACACCACCAAATGAGTATTAAACAATAATGATTAATAATACGTACGTTGAAAAATGGCAAGTACTGCTCATGCCCACTCAGCGTAAATAAAATGATGTAGTTGGAACATGGCTGTAGTTTTCGTATAGAGTCCTAATGCCGACTTTTTTCATTTTCCGTAGCTAATGATTTCCAGCACTTTTGTTTTCAGCATTGGAGCATTTCATAGCTCCAATCTGAATTCAAGCCTGTGTGTTTTTGGTAAGTCATTACCTGTAATGACTCCAGCAGGTAGGCGAACAATAATGCGGGCTTGTGGAGGAGAACACTTTTTGCTGCTGTATTTAGTGGTATTTTCGCGAGTTTCTCGCATTTGCGGCCACTAATAGCTTCTATGCCACAATCGGAAAGTTGCGCCCGGGGCTAGTTTTTCAGGTGGACATAATATCTACATCATGCATTTAACATTAGGTCAAGTGGCCTTGCCTGGAGATCTCGCTTCAATGAGGAATCACAAAGCAAATTATAAACGCCCGAAATTTCAAAGCACCCCCACGCGTGAAAAAATTATTGCGAGCTAAAGGGGGCTGGATTTCGCTAATTAACCGGGAACGAAAGTAATTCTCTTGCTTTCCACCTCGTGTAATTAATTATGGCGCATAACAAAATTTGTCAATACGTTTTGTAGGGCTTAGGTTTATGAAGCAGGCTCGGAATTGGTGTAAAGAAACGCCATGGAAGTCCATTTGCCTCTCCATTGAAGCAATATTAATCAAGGAGCCGAAAATAGGCTGCCGACAGCAGGTTTTCCTTTGCACGAACTCACCTGCAGCTCGCGGATGACGATAAACCTTAATGACTTCGGCCCCATTTGGTAAATGGTTAAAACGGCAAAGTTTTGTCGGATTTAATTCTGAGATTGCTTTAATATTTAATATAGCAAAAACATGTTTAAGAACTACGACCGCTCTTTGCCATGATGAATGCCTTGTACAAAACAATGGCGTTCTTATAAAATGGCCTGCAGCCGACCAAGGTGACGTTTTTTGATGAATCGCTTCAAACTTTAATGCTCGAGTGTTCTTGACGTGCCATTTTCGAGGAGGCATTCATATCGATTTCAAAGAGGACATAAACAAAAGGGGCGCTTAAATAATATTATCGCCGTCGCTCTTGGCCCGATTGTCGTCGTTATGGCTCTTCACAAGGCGATCTTCAAGGAAGGTGGGTATTTTTAGAAATGCTGGAGTTTAGTCACTAAAGTGGGAACTGCAGAGTGATCATTTTAACTTTTTCGTACGTAAAACAAACTTTAATACCTGCATTGTAAACAGGACCCTGAGATTTTCATGAATTACGTACTAAAAACATATTCAGCCATAAAATACACTTTTTGAATAAAATTAGGTTTAACGCAACAAAAATTAACAATCGCAAAATTAGTGTGGTGCTGAGCTTAATTTGTCTCAGATTTACTTAGTTCAAATAAGCGTAATTTATTTCCAGACCACATACCATACATTGATGTCCATTTTGCTATTGTGTTACGCAACACTTGCTTTATACAGCAAAAGCTATAGATCTCTTTACTTTTGCCATAAGGCCGAATGCCTGCACATTTTCTATTCCTTCACCTTTCCTTCATTGGTGCATAGTTCGAAAAATGTCTTTTAGTAAAGCGTTTCTACGATTCTAAGCTACCTCTTATATAGGTACTTACTTTATATTTCATTCTTCTTTAAACTTGCTTTAAGCTTTAGTCTGCGCCATCAAAGTTTTTATGCTCCTTTTCAAACAATTGCATTTTAATAAAAATCGAAATTGAAAAAATATAAATGACTGTCCACTTGATAACTACTGGTATCGATCATTAATTCATGAAGCTTTCTTAGCGATCAAGACAGTACAAAGGTGATTGTTACATCTACGATGAGGTGCCTTCATTCCAGCCTTGCAATATTCTCGTCTGCGGCGTTTTTTGTAACCGCATTTATCAGGTCAGCCTGAGACGCCCTCTTTTTCTTTTATCTGGCGGTTTCCACTTTCAATACCTTTTTACTTCCTTTTACGATAAAGGAAGTATTGGATTCACCCCAAAAATTCGAAATTGAGTTTTCAACAGATCTTCACGTTTTAGAGTCCCCTGATCCCAAAAAACATATTTTTTTTTATTGGTCTGTGTGTCTGTCTGTGTGTCTGTCTGTCTGTCTGTGTGTCTGTCTGTCTGTGAACAGAATATCTCAAAAACGAAAAGAGGTATGGCGTTGAAACTTCATATATAAGTTTTGTGTACTATGTAGATAAGACAGCAAGCTTTTGAAGAAAATCGCATAACCGGAAGTAGGTGTTTACTCTTGTGATTTTTCAGTTTTTTTCGATTTTTTCAAAAACGGCTCTAACGATTTTTTTCAAACTTCATATTTTTATTACATTTTTAATGTGCATTGACGTGAGATAGGTGATTTTCCAGTTGAATACTTCTAAAATGGGTTTCTTTTGTTTTTTTTTCTATTTTTTTTATTAACTCCTATTTTAAATAGAACACCCGGTATATTATTACATTTTTGAATTCTGCTTAAGATTTTAGAGAAAATTTGTCTCTTCAACTAACGCTCTATTTTGTACCGTTTTTGTAGAATTCGTAATTTTGAAAAATTTTGACAAATGCTTAAAAATTAAAAATGAAATTTTTGACTAATTATAAGATCACTGTAAAAGGAAGTTGTGTGAGTGTATCACACCAGATTTTTTGTCTACTGTATCTACAAGTAGTATGGTCACATTAATCTAAATTATTTGTAGAATCTCCCTGTTGGTAATGTGCTTAGCTTTTAAGATACTACATGGCCGTTTTAAAATGTCAATTTCCAGATCTCTGTATGTACAGATATTCTGCAATATAGTCTTATAGATAGTAGTCGTCTTTGTTTAACATGAATTGAGTTGGAGAATAGCTCTCTTCCATTGAATGATCTTATTATTTAAGTAGGTTTCGCTGTTCCTAACGTTGCCAAAAGTTACTCCAAGGTATTTAAATGAATTATTTCTAAAATCGTAAAACTAGATTACGTATAGGTTCTCCGAGAGTTAGGTGTTTTGTTTTACTGAAGTTAATGTTAAGGCTTCACTTACTGTACTCTTCCCTCAGCTTTCGATTTATATAGCTATCATTGT